>JAOYNN010056218.1:0-12294 GCA_025770095.1 Goniobranchus kuniei | reverse complement strand
CTTCTTCTTCTTCTTCTTCTTCTTCTTCTTCTTCTTCTTCTTCTTCTTCTTCTTCTTCTTCTTCTTCTTCTTTTAAAAAATAGTGGCTGAGTGGTAGAGCGTAGGCCTGTTTAGTCCTGGCGGCATCAGGTTCGAATCGCACTACGTATACATGCAATTTTTTTTCTTTTGAGCAACCCTAATTGTTTCATTCCAATCAGGTACTAAATGAGTACCTAGCAATAGGCTGTTATTGTTGGACTGATTTTGCTACACTTTACCGTATACACCCCAGGGAATATGCTTGCTAGGGAGCAAAAGTATACTGTAAAGCGCTTTAAGAGAGCAAATGGACTGGGTAAAAAAAACCCACCCACCATCACAGAACTTCTAGTACCAAAATATATCAAAAGCAGAGGAAGACAGCGCACAAAATAATATACGGACATTCCTTAATAGCTGCCAACACATGAAGGATCTCCCAACATTGAACTCATCAGGAAAATAAATAAAAGATCTCCAAACATTGAACTCACCAGGAAAATAAATAAAAGATCTCCAAACATTGAACTCACCAGGAAAACACAGAAAAGATCTCCCAACATCGAACTCATCAGAAAACTACAGAAAGGATCTCCCAACATCGAACTCATCAGGAAAACAAAGAAAGGATCTCCCAACATTGAACACATCAGGAAAATACAGAAAGGACCTCCAAACATTGAACTCATCAAGAAAACACAGAAAGGATCTCCCAACTTTGAACTCATCAGGAAAACGCAGATTTGATCTCCAAACATTGAACTCATCAGGTGAACACAAACAGGATCTCCCAACATCGAACTTATCAGGAAAACACAGATAGGATCTTCCAACATCAAACTCATCAGGAAAACGCAGAAAGGTCTCCCAACATTGAACTCATCAGGAAAACACAGAAAGGATCTCCGAACATCGAAATCATCAGGAAACCACAGAAAATATAACTCCCAACATATAACTTATCAGGAAAACACTTAACAGATCTCCCAAAATTGAACTCATCAGGAAGACACAGAAAGGATCTCCCAACATTGAACTCATCATTGAACTCATCAGGAAAACACATAAAAGATCTCCGAACATCGAACTCATCATGAAAAACAGAAAGGATCTCCCAACATTGAACTAATCAGGAAAACACAGATAGGATCTCCCAACATCGAACTCATCAGTAAAACACATAAAAGATCACCCAACAATGAACTCATCAGGAAAGCACGTAAAAGATCTCCCAACATCGAACTCATCGGGAAAACACATAAAAGATCTCCCAACATTGAACTCATCAGGAAAACACAGAAAGGATCTCCCAACACCGAACTTATCAGGGAAAAACATAAAGATATCCCTACATTGAACTCATGACGAAAACACAGAAAAGATCTACCAACATTGAACTCTTCAGGAAACCACAGAAAATATCTCCCAACATCGAACTCATCAGGAAAACACATAAAACATCTCCCAACATCGAACCCATTAGGAAGACACATAAAAGATCTCCCAACATTGAGCTCCTCACGAAAACACATAAAAGATCTCCAAACATTTAACTCCTCAGGTAAACACATAAAAGATGTCCCAACATGGAACTCATCAGGAAAACACAGAGAGGATCACTCAGCATCGAACTCATCAGGAAAACACAGAAAAGATCTCCCAACATCGAACTCATCAGAAAAAAGCACATAATAGTTCTCCCAATATCGAATTCATCAGGAAAACACATAAAAGATCTCCAAACATCGAACTCCTCAGAAAAAATTGCAATAGAGATGAATGGAGGGTTATAATCGCCGATGTTTGCCGCAGATCAGAGGCATAAGGGAGAAGAATATTATATTATGTATCGTGCTTATTGTTGGCAACTCCTTTTCCTCATCTGAAAATCGTTTCTACTACAATGTACTTCTATTCTCTCTCTTCCTTTTAGCAAGCCTTTCGTCTCACATTTCCCATGAGCGCTAACATGACCAATGTAATCGAAAAGAGCCCTAAAACATCGAATAGACAAACAATCTTGCATCTGCCAATCTGAATATCTTCCATTACTGTATCAATCTCTTCGCTCCTTTGACAAAGGTCTAGATCTCTACTAGTCTTGTAGTCTAGGATTTGACCTTCCAATGTCTCCGCCAGGTCTTTCCATTCATGCTTGTTCTCCTTTCATTGCCATGTGGGTGCAGTGAGGTTTGGATGTCGTCTCACCAACTTCTTGTTGGTCTGCCTTTTAACCTATATGACCCTTACGTGGCTGCCATTCCGTCCAATGCTTCTTCAATCTATTGTCTTTTAAAAGGGCCACATGCACTGTCCTTTTCTATTTTGTTCACGTGAGCAACGGTCAGTACCTTCAAATAAATCTTATTCTATAACGGCGTGCATTTGGTCAGTTATCTATATTGATATTGACACCTGGTGCCAACCAAACCAAACACCCCAGAGTCTCCGAATTTTGTAAGAAGCTTCCTTTTTTTTGTGGCTAGGTCCTTCTAGAATTGTCGGAAAGTGAAGTCAGCGTGGAAAGCAATGGAAAACTAACAAATTATGCCGTATGCCTAGTATAATTAGGGCTCTACCCCTAATTCCCCTACACTCAGTCATGGGTACGGGACTAATACTTTACTTTTTTTTACTTAAAATGTTGATATAGTAGGTTTACTCATTGGGAGTCAACACCTCACCAAATTTCCACCAAGGTTGAATGTCAATTTTTAGATGGACCCTCGTTTTCAGCATTTATAGACGATGTCTAGATTCATGGGAAATATCTAACAGATTATCAATTTTATAGAAATCTTCAGCGAACACTTGATTTTGGAGTAAAAAAAAAATTAAAGTAATAAAAAGGTAGTACCTGTCGTATAGTAACACTTTTCGAGCCGAATCGGCTATTAGGCCAGAGCTTTTCTATTCTCGGTTTCTACAGCATGAAACGGACAGTGACAGACTTTATCCATCACTCTTGGAATAGTATGCTAGTCTGTTGTAGAGTACTTTTCTACCTGGGTCAAGCGAAGCAAGAGGGGTACATTTTCTTACTTAAGGAAAAAATGTATGTGTCCGTAGCAAGAATCGAATCTGCTTCTTGCAGACCAACACTCTACCACTGAGCTACAGCTAAGATAAAAGAATTATGACAAATAAAATATTTCAAAAGTGAAAATGATGCTACTAATAACCGAAACTACATGACAATAAAAATTTAACCCTTTTCGTTGGCCGATAACTTATTTTTAACTGGTAAGAGATTTCTTATCTTCTGTAAAAATTTAACCCTTTTCGTTTGCCTATAACTTATTTTTAACTGGTAAGAGATTTCTTATTTTCGGAGTCATGCTTGTTCCTTCTTTCCTATAATTTTGGAGATTTCAATTAGGGTCGCGCTTCAAAGCCTGATGAAATTCTCCCTTTTGAAAATTTATGTTGTGAATATTCAATGTTTGGGCAGTTGATTATCAAAGAGCACAACGATCCCCTTTCAGATTTCCCCATTGTATTCATATTTGCTTTTTTTCCTCTTTCACTTTCAGATTATCCCGTCAGGGATCACAACAGCGAATCTTTCGTCATACGCCAATCCTATTTAACGCATCTTTCTTTTTCTTTCCAACAGCCGTTATATCCTAATCTTAATGTACCTTCTATTCAGTTGGGGTCTTTCTCTTTCGCTCTTGCCAAAGTAGTTCCATCTTTTGTATTAACTAGAAATCCCGTTCTTCCAACGAAGAGAGGATAGAGAGAAAAAGAAGCCAACATAATTTCCAGTCACATCACCTCTTGCTGTTTTTTAAACGAAAATACTCGCTTCTTATGTTCTCCTTATCATTGTTTGGTGTAAGAGCAACACTACGACGTCGAGACATTTTGTCGGTATTGCGATATGCTTAACTGGCCCCTCTACTAAGTGCATCCTCAACAAGGAGTTGAGAAGGTATCAGAATGCAAGGGCCTGCTTGGTGGTTAAACTATGTAACCTATGTAAAGCCTGCGTAACCATATATAAATTTTCCTAACGTCTATCTATCTGCCTGTCTAAGTGTTACCGAACTCCTCCGCTCATAGCCAATCGATCTTGGCAAATTAGGTCTCGAATCAAAGCTCCAACTCCGAGGAATGTCAGTAGGAAATTGAATTTTAATTAAGATAAGGACAACTTTACAAATCAATATTTTCCACTTAAGTAACGTCACATAGAAGAAAATTGATACTCGCCATTTTCTTCGCGGAGAAGTGGAACTGCTCACCACTTTTCTTTTTCCGCGAGGCGGGCTCATATATCCCTTTACATCTCTCGACAGTCAGATTAGATGTATTCACCACATGCAGCGAATAATGTAGTAACAATATTACAATTATAGGTTAGTCCACTGGTTGAGAATGTGAAAGAATAGTAGTTAACATAATTTGAGATTTTCAGCCTATGGCTGCAATGGGACCGCTAGTCTATATAAAAGTCATCTTTCCAAACCAAAACGTACACGAGTGGCTGATTGCTGCACTGGTAACCCGGTTATTTTTAGAAACGATAGCTAGTTATTCTTTGCCATGTCTGTGTTTGTGCAGGTTTATGACAAAATTTGGTGAATTAATGGACTGAAAGGTTCGACATTTTTCATCAGTTTTTGTTTTCTTATGCTATGTCCCTATTGGGAAATGACATAGGCCTCAAATACGTCGGGACATGAAATAGGTCTCAAACACGTCGGGACTATAAGGTCTCAAACACGTCGGGACATGACATAAGTCTCAAAAACGTCGGTACATGGCATAGGTCTCAAACACGTCGGGGCATGACATAGGTCTCAAACACGTCGGGACATGACATAAGTCTCAAACACGTCGGGACATGACATAGGTCTCAAACACGTCGGGGCATGACATAGGTCTCAAACACGTCGGGACATGACATAAGTCTCAAACCAAGTCCAGAACCAGATGGCTCGGGCGTGGTTTGGGCAGAAGCAAAATTTTTTATCTGCTTTTATTTTACCTTGTTGGTCGATCATTGAGTCGCTTTCATTTGGAATATTGTAAAAAACAAACAAACAAAAAAAAAACAAAACAAAACAAAACAACAAAAGCAATTCCTGGTATAAGACAAAGAATTAACCAGGGGCGTTGTGTGTAAACACTGCGTTTCAGAATCGGCTCAGCTAGCTTCTTTGTCGACATTTAATAGTCTACCACTGCCTCGAAAAACGCATATCATTTCCAAAAATAACTACCAATTAGCGAGCTCTGCCGTATAAAACATAGAATTGGGCATCTAGAATTATCGCATGTGAAAAGAAACATGATCACATAACTCATATTTTTAAGGACCTTCATTTGTTGCCAGTCAGGGCGAGAATTTATTTTAAAGATGTATTAATGATATACGTTTTAAAGTTGGTGGCCCGGTAGGTCAGTTGGTAGAGCGGCTGACTGCCATTCGAGGTGGCCCGAGTTCAAACCCAGCCGGGGCAGAGGATTTTTTTCGCGGCCCCCTGTTCACCCAGCAGTATAAATGGGTAGCTAGCTCTTTCTAGACTAGGCGAAAGTAAAGTTGGCGTGGAAAGCAATGGCAAACTACCACATTATGCCGTATGCCTAGTATACTTACGGCTCTACGCCTAATTCCCCTACACTCAGTCATGGGTACGGGACTAACTTTACTTTACTTTATTTTAAAGTTGTCTTGTCTCTGTTCCTACTGGAGTTTCTCTAAAATCAGTGTTTATTTCTATTGTTTGGTCAGGGAAGAAAAACATCTTGTAAAGCGCCGTAAGCATGTCTACGCCTTGGAACGTGCGCTATATAAATGCCATCTTTCCTTTTTTTTTTACTTTACGTACGATAAATCTCATCTTTTAAAAAATATTTTTAGCTACTGCTTGTGGCTGCTAAAGCATCAATTAATTTCTATGTACCCATTGATGGTGTGCTTAGTATACTTAAATGAAAAAGCAATTACTTTGAACGTTACGTTTCTCAAAGTTTTAAGCAGTGAATAAAATGTACCTTGAACCAATTTTTAAGTTGATGTTAACATTTGCAACTAAATTGCCATATCGTTATACAATTTTTTTTTGTACCTCATCCTTTTTGTATGTATGGAGGCCTATATAATCACACACAGTGACAAAAAAGAAAGAGTGAGGCCTAATATTTAACCAGCTGTAGATTTATCACGACCCTGCACCTTATCGGGGACGGTTTCTTCAAGCATAAAAGATCATAAAAACTGGAAACCTGAACTTGAAAAAGAAAATGGCGGGAGGGAGGGTGGGGTTTGAATCCCCGCACTTAATGATCGTTGTTTCCTTTGCGTCACCGCTCTTGCTGAGTCGCAATTATATTTAATAGATTTTAATCTTCATCCCCCGCCACTCAGTTTCTCGCATGACCACAAATGTCGCAGACGGCAAAGAGACCTTTTGTCTGATCGTGCGGCTCAGAACTATTGTAGTAGGATGCCAGTGACACAGTTGAGAGATCACTCGATATTAGTACAGGAAAGATTCGATATCTCCAATCAGGCGAATCGTAGTTCCCTCTAAAGAAGGGATAGGAGCTGACGTCAGGGGAATTAACTGAGGGGATTTTTGCCCCCGATACTATCCTACGACGTGCATTTTTTGCCATTGCCCAAAAAACCTGTCACATGATCGATTCTGACCAATAGCCTTTGGGATACATTGCTATATGGCCTTTTGTGTTGAACCAATCAAAGTGATTTATTTCCATGCTTATCTAACTGTCATTTTTGTACTTCTTTAAAAGCCGGATCATCTGAATCTAAACTTTTATTTCGTGTCTTCTATTCAACTCAAAGGAAGGCAACAATGAGGGAAAAACGGAAAGAAGGCATTATTTTGTTCATCTTCTCTTTAACGACAGTAACCACAGTTACAGCCGCTGGTAAGTTGTTCCCTTAATTTTGAAATTGGTATGCAATTTTTAGAATTTCATAAGGTTTCTGTGAAGAACACACAAAATGATTTTGAATAATCTCTCAAAAGTTGGCATCTTTTCATTTTGGGGGAAGTAATCACTGCAATTTGAATGTTGCCCGCTTGTCTTTCATAATCGATCCATTTTTAACGACTTTCGCGATATTGCGTATAACATTATGCTTGTTGCCAACAATAATCATCAGTAATTTTTTTTAAAGTGTATAGTAAGGGTTGGCTCTTATTCATTGGGGACAGAAGTTTTTGGAAAAATGTTCAAGGGTGAAAAAATTGGCGTTACCTTTAAGGGTTTGAAATCAATCTAAGTTGATTAACAGATATCCTAATCTTGTTCCCAATCGACTAGTAATCTCTTTGATTCAGCGTATCCAGTTCTGAGATAGTCACTGCATGCCACCTGTGCTTGTATTATAAGATCCCCACAATGCCAAAAAAGAAGTGGTTTCCCGCCAATGCTCTTTCTGGAGCCTTCTAGTCTTAGGCTTGGAAGTTGTGTTGGAAAAGGTGGAACAAAGAAAGGCATGCAATATGTAGTAGGAATCAATTTGGCGAGAACAAAAGCGACTTTTGGGTCAACTATTAATCCGATTTATTATTGTTAAAGGTTTTGTGAATACGCAACGTGCACATAATTTTGATTTTAGACTTTAACATACAAATAGAATATACGTCTCTGATGGGACTAAACATTCGCATCTAAAGATAAAGATAAAGATTGCATTTATATAGCACTTTTCACTGTTTTACAAACAATCTCAAAGTGCTTTAGAATACTTTATCCCCTAGCAGGCATACCCCCTGGGGAGTATACAGTAAAGTGAGCACATTTTGCGCAACAATACCAGCCTATTGCTAGGTACTCATTTAACACCTGAGTCGAGTGAAGCAGTTGGGGTAAATTTTCTTGCTTGAGGGGAAAAAACACAAGTAGTTGCTGGCGGGAATCGAACCCGGGACCTCAGAGTCCCAAGCCAACGCCTTTACCATTGAGCCATCTTTGCCCCCAAATAATAAATAATAAATAAGTATTAAATAATAGAAACCTCTAACTACCAGAAAATTAGAGGTTAAGTTGCAAATGATAGTGACTGTAAATCTCCAAAACTTGATATAAATAGCTGTCTCTATCTCAGAAATGAAGAAATAAGAAAACAAATCAGGGCAGAATCCAGTGGGCAATTATTCAATTCACATCAAGAAACAAAAATGCTATCATTTTTTGGACATATAAAAAGGCACAATAGTTTGGAGAAGAGAATAATGGAGGGTAAAGTGGATGGGAAAAGATCATGAATAGGACCACCACGACGATGGATTGATAATGTTGAGAGTTGGAAGAGAATGAGTGTGGAAAAAGCAGGACAACTTGCCATGGACTGGAAAAGATGGAGAGTGGGTGTTTGGGCAGCTACGTCCTGAGTCATCATGGGATACTACGGGATATGCCGTAATGTATCAAATATGTATCTATCTCTCATCTGTCTATCTGTCTGAGATGAAGAAACAGCTTGAGAGAGAGGGAGAGTAAGGACAGATCAACAAACAGTCAGAGAGTCAGAAAAATGGGATAGCAACTGTCCTTTATGTCAATGTTAGATCTGTACAGCAGAGGCAATAATTAAATCAATTATTTGTTTTTCTACCCATGATGAGAGGTCAAGGGGCATACTTTGACAATTGGAAAATTTCCGACACGGCAAGCTTCATACAGCGGATTCTTCCCATCAACCATCAGCTTTGTAGGGTCCCTCAAATCAAGGTTGGCCTCTGTTTTTAATTTCACGGCTTCAACAGCGAGGCGCATATATTTCTTTGACTCATCAGGGGGTTTGACAACTGTAGAACACAAGAGCATAAACCGTTCCATCGCGGCGGCTCGATCCATTTCGCCTTCAATGAGTTGTTCTGAAAAAAGATATATATGTAAAGAGTTGTGGTTAAAAGAAAAAAACGCAGAAAAAGAAAACAAAAACAAAAACAACCAACAAACAAACCAAACTGAATGTAATTGTCGCACACACTGTAAGGTGATTCAGCAGACTATAAAATCTTTTCCCGACGTAAAGCTCTGAAGTTTTCATTCAATCAGTTTCCAAGATTATATCTCAACCAAAAAAAACTGTTAATTCTCGTACAAAAAATTTAATAAAAAAAAACCACCCAAAAAGAAAACAAGTACTATATACTAAGAAAGAAAAAAAAACGACAAATATTTCAAACTTGTTATTTCCAACTTAGCTCCCACAAGTTCCTAAACTTAAAACCATACACAATCTCCTTATATGGGAAGATCTAGGAAATGATACTGGCTAAACAACAAGAAAATCAGAGTAATTCTAGCAAAGAAGGACTAATTTTCATACCGTACAACTTAAGCAATAAAATGATGACCTGATTATATTATATCTTTTTAAATTCCATCACATACCTAGTCTTAAAAGTCTCTTCTTTTCCTTATACCTAATAGTACCTGTACACTTTAGGTACAGTGCGCTCGACTCAATTCGACATCTCAATATCTTTCCTTTATCCAGACCAACGTAAATATAAAGTCGTAAATATTTCCTTTTTATTTGTACTAAAACATTTCCACACCCAAATTAACATTCCAGTCCATCAATTTCTCTTAATTCGACCAAATTCCCAAAGTGTTTCGATATCAAACTCACTCACAGTGTTTAACTTTGCCTCCTAAGGTAGCTCTAGGTGATAGATTACAACAATGACCTATCACCTAGTACATGGCATTACCATGACGTCAGTTTGCCTTCTGGCATAAAACCAATTGAGACCTGAATGAGCCCTGTTTAAGCCCCTTGAATGTAAGAGCAAGAAACGGACCCAAAACACCATTATACTGATTTTAGAATAAGTTTGAGTGTTATCTACTAATTCGGCTTCTCTTAATTTGACAGACCGTTTCTAGTCCCTTCAATGACAAAAGTTGTTTTTTTTAGCTGTGCACTGTATTCCAGATTCCCAATCAGCACAGTGTTCTCAGACTTGCCTACCTGAACATTTCCAATCTTATCCAATCTCATTAGTCCCACTGAGAAGCACAATACCTTCAATTCAACCATCTCCTGCACCATTTCCTGCTGTGTTCTTTAAACATCACTTTAAGAACTACATACTAACTCAAATATTTTAGGCATAAAAATAAAAATTCGCGCGCTGACATTAATACCAGATAATCTGAGTCAGTCAGCCAATTTGAAGACTAAGACTAAGACCCTGTCCCTAGGCATACATCACTATTGGCGCCATCCCAAATTTTTTTATCTAACATCAATGCCAAAGAGAGAAAGTGAATGAGCGTAATCTTATTGCTGTGTTTTTACCATCCGAAAACAATTACAGTCCAACATGGGTAACTTGAATTCATCGGCGATAGGAAATAGTATTCGAGATTTCCGTAATTTGTCATGTCCGTGAAAGCCCCATATACAAAGAAATAGATGGAGAAAATTAAGGGAGGTAAAAAACAACATTAAATCAATCAATGTGGTTAGCTACAGCTTGATTGCATACGTGGCGAGACAGTCATGCAGTGAGGTCAGCAAATCTCCCAAACTCCCCTTCCCCAGCCTTTTGTGGTGAGACAAGGACCACTTTTTGGCTGTAACAATAACAAAGATATACCCCCCTACACGCGGCAAGAAAGATTTGATGTTGTTGAAAATGCAAAGTGGATTTGTTTGAGATTTGAGTGTTTCGTGTTCAGGAACTCCGTGAAGTCAATACAAAGAAAACATAGACGGGACTGAGCATTATGTATCAGATACCCAAGAATTCATGATTTTCGTGTTAGAGATTCCAGGATGTTTACTGTAATTTTCAATTCCAAAATTTGAAATTTGAAGTGTGGGAGACAAAAATGCCTTTTCACTGCAGCCACACTATTACTTCAAAGCAATGTCTGTTGTTCTCCCATGACCAAATATACCTAGGGCCAATAAAGAGATTAGCCAAAAGTAGTTTAGTATTCAAGATCTGGGCTCATTTTGGAGGATAGAAAAGCCATTCAACAAGAGTGAATTTAGAACAGAATTGCACACCTTAAAATGGGAGGAAAAGGAAAATAGAAAAAAGTATCAGATCATCCATGCTCTAGTTAAGACCTTTGTAAATGAATTGGTCTTTAAAATTTAAAACTGTTAAATCATAATTTTATAAAGAGCAGCCCGACAGTACATTCTGATAAGAAAAAAACGGATCTTTATCGTAAAATATCCCATCATTTTAATGCTTGTGGGTTAATTTTGTAGTTTTTCGTACCACTTATCATATCTCGGTGGCTCGGTAGCTCAGTTGGTAGAGCGGTGGACTGCCATGCAAGGTGGTCCGAGTTTGAACCCAGCCGAGCAGTGGATTTTTTTCGGGGCCCCCTGTTCATCCAGCAGTATAAATGGGAAGCTAGGTCTTTCTAGGCTCTACCCCTAATTCCCTTACTCAGTCATGGGTACGGGACTAACTTTATTTTACTATCATATCTCAATGAGCTAGTATGCATAATACAGAACCTAATTTTTTCTCTTCAAATGTTACCCAATAAACCTCTCATTCTTTTCTCTGACCAACTATGATGCAATGTAATAGATGATCCAAATGATGAGTTCCCATCAGCCAAAAATACTCTCTATCAGGGTAATCACTGGTCCACATTTCAACAGTTACCCAAGTCACAGTAAAGCAAGGAAATTAAAGAATGTTTGAGAACAAGCAAACATATGTTATCGACATAGGATTAGTTTTGAGCTCAGAATCTCGCTATCTTTGAGTAAATTTCAAATAATAATCCTTTCGTATGCATTCATTAGAAATTCATCAACAAAAAATGAATTTGAACACAAAGGGGACAAAATTTTGGCTGTGAAACTTTTAAAAATTCAAACAAACCTGTGTCGTCAAAGCCCGGTAAAAAATTGTCCTGAGTAGTTTGATCACATGTGCACAGTTGAGAAGTAATCCTTCGAGGTAAGTAACAGCAATTAGAGATAATCTGTTGAAAAGAAATTGTTCAAATTAAATTTACTTTAACCAAGTCCCGCAGTTCATCTTTATTCTCTTTATAGAAGTCAACTGTAATAAGAGTGTAGACTCCCTCACCCCCCCCCCTCTCTCTCTCTCTCTATCTTTTTCTCTCTCTCCCTCTCTCAACTATATCTGTGTTCAAATGTGTATGTGTCTGTCTGCATATTATGTGATTATGTTGTATAAGTATGTTTCTGGGTGTATTACTTTGTGCTCTCTCTCTCTCTCTCTCTCTCTCTCTCTCTCTCTCTCTCTCTCTCTCTCTCTCTCTCTCTCTCTCTCT
>JAOYNN010056107.1:0-12295 GCA_025770095.1 Goniobranchus kuniei | reverse complement strand
ATTATTATTATTATTATTATTATTATTATTATTATTATTATTATTATTATTATTATTATTATTATTATTATTAAGAGTTCCTTGACAAGCGAATGCTAAATAGCATATCACCAGGTGAGAGGAAAGGAGAGAGAGAACAAAGAAAACATAAATGGATGTGATAGCTTTCATGGCATCTCCTAATTGGATAAACAGGAATATGATAGATAAATGCTTATGAACAGTGTCTTTTGCTTCTCTCAAAACAACATGGAAATTTTATATGTCAAAACAATTTTGAGAGTTAACCGTGAACCAGCCGCTTGTTACTTTATCATCACGTAGTGTAGTTGGTTCTGGGTGTGTGGATGTGCATGTGAGTGAGGAGTGTAATCCTGAGCGTTAGGCTTTGTGTGTTTATATAACTATGTTATAAGTCAATGTATTGATGTGTAATCATATAAGTATGTATTGATTCATTGTATTCATGCATCTTCAATAACCAAACAAATTTCCTTGTAAAAGGACGAATAAAGATTATCTTATCTTATTCTATCTTATCTTATCTTATATCTTATCTTTTGATATGACCTCAGAAAGGCCCAAGTATCAGAAATTTCGAAGACCTCAAAATGTCACTTTGAGTATTTTGAGCTTCTATTGCAGCTTTTTTTGTTTTTAATTATTTTATGATCTTTCATTCTCAGACCCAGCAATCTCTGTGTTTCAGGGATGAAATTCTATTTGACTGGCGACATGTATTATCCACCCTAAAATAATGGCTACTTAGAGATTTCCTGAATAAGCCTGATAAAATTATGATCACATCTATTTGGGTTCCCTGAAATGAATTTTAGGTTCCAATCTGTTTTTTTCCACACTCTAATTTTTTTTTTCTTTTTTTTTTTTTAAATTCTTGACAGAGTTGTCTGAGACATTCAATGAGAAGCTGATCCCGGCACCAGATCTTGAATTAAAACCTGAAATTCCACAAGAGCTGGACCATGGTGAGAAGAATAGACACTTACGTTCTTGAAGGGGCTTGTATTTATTCACATTTATCTCTTTATTCTTACAAACCTACTGACTGGGGAAAACTTGAAAAGAACTAGTCCTCCACATCAGGATTTCCGCAAATGTGTCTCAGTGTTTATGTAAACATTGCTTAAAGATCTTTTTTGATAATCTGGAGCAAAGCAATAATGAGAAAAAAGAGATTTAATCTTTTTATGTTTTTTAATTATCATGGGTTGTACTGAAATATTTGCACTGACAAAATGTACTCAATAACTATTTGCTCACAGTTAAAAAATATTGTTCCAGTTCTAATAACATATTGTGGTAACGAATGTAACAAAGTATGTAAAAAAAACCCCAAAAACACTCCAAAATCAGAAATGTTCACACATGATGACTAAATGGGTGAAAAGGGCTTGACTGATTGATATTTGGTATTGGCACACGAACTTAATCATGAAGTATGGATTTCATTACTAATACGTTTTACATAAATATATACCTACAAAAAAGTAAATAGATCACTTTTACCCTGACCCAAATAATTCTTAAGTTATGCAAAAGTGCATGTATGTTTTGTCATGATGTAATTCAATGTTTTTGAAAAATGCCAGCTAGTAGACTTGTAGATGTCTTGTTAGATGTAGGATTTGGTTCATGCCCAGATGTAGTTATGCCTACTTTCCATGTAGTGGTGACATCCCATGAATTTTATTCTATGTTCCTTTCCTGATCTAAACAACCTGCAATAACCAACAATGCAGTTAGACTTTGCCTTGAAATTTATACGGTCATATGGTAAATGCCAATTATATTTCAACATCATTTATAACAGACTGCTTTTAAAAGGATTCCACTGTTGTAAAAGGGATATTTCAAATCCTACTTTCTTTTCACTGTGAGGGATAGAACCATTTCAGGAATTCCCTGAGTTCAGAAACGTTTATGAAAATGGAATTGTGCTTTAGCTTACATTAGATGAAAAATTTATGTCAGAGCATACTGACTTGAGATTACTACCACTAAAACAATTTTATTTAAAAAATGCACCAACACACTGAGTGCTGGTCTGCACCCCTCATTATTGCAAAAGGTAATGTCTGAATTTGTACTAATAACTAAAATAGGGTTTGACCAGAAATCTTCAAGAAATTGTTTTGTGTGTGTAAATGGTTCCATCTATGAACTATGTATCTTTAAGTAGATTATTCTATTGCATTTTGGGATATAGATCTTGTTGAATCATTTTAGAGAAAACCTAAAGTACAGGGTGTACCATTAAAAAGTGTACCATTCCAAAAGTCCATAAAATGACTGGTGAGTGACAAAAATGAAAAATTCCAACTGTGACCTGTAATCCATTCATGGGCATTTTGTTCCCTAAGCATGGTTTGATTTTTCCACTTAGTCAATAGGTCACATTTAAGATATGCTGAGGTTTGGTATATTTGGGCATGTTTCTCTTCTCAATGATGGCTGTGCCCAATAGAGCCTTTTTCTTCTAGAACTTGGACGATAAAATGGTCAAAGTAGACCAGGCTTATTATACAGCAAGATTTTACCAACTGTACAGAAAAATGGGATTGATATTAAGAACAAATGGTTTCAGAAAGGTGGAGCGATTCTCCACACTGGAAATCAAATGATTCACATGCTGAGAGACATTGCTCAAAACAGATCCTCTCAAGACAGACAGACAATAGATGGCCTTCCCACAGCCCTGATCTAAATCTTCTTGATTGTTTCTTGTGGTGTCAGTTAAAGAATAAAGTATTTGCAAACTCTCTACAAACGCTTTTGGAACCGAACGTGCCACTGAAAAACTGAGAACTCTGAACGGCACATCAAACTCTAATTACAGAGGAAAGGAAAACACTTTGAACACATGTTATAAATAAAAATTCATAACATAAAACCGTCGATGTTGATTTTATTGTCCCTTTTTGCCATTCAATGTATTACATTCACTTTCATTGGTGTCTTCATGCTTTAAAGATCTTTTGTCTGCCCTTTAAAAAATTATCGCCTTCATCAAACACGTTCAGTTCAGTTTACAAATGATATGGTTGCGCAACTTCCATTTTACGAAAATTTCTTGGGGTTGCAGTTGCAAATATTTTGTGTCAAACAAATTGTCATTGAATAACGCTTGTTGCACCTTAAAAAATTTTCGATTTCACTAAACCGTTGCTGAGCCACAGCATTTCGAAAGGGTACACTTTTTAATGGTACATACTGTACCTCTAACTTTAATGAAAAGCAATCTGGTAAGCAAAGCTGGCTTAGTGTGAAGACAATTTTAAGAGAATTTCTCTCCTCTTCTTTCCATGAGACTACAGTTTGAATAGCTCTTGCCCTGGGGATTTTTGAAGTTAGTTAGCACTAATAATTATGTTTCTCATTTATTTAGCTTAGTGCTGATGAAAGAAAAAAAATTATTCATTTCATCAGGCTTCGTAAATGAGCTTTGGAAAAGAGATTTTCATGTTGGATTGATGCTTTTGAATGAATATGTATTTGATGTTTGATGGAAGAAATCTCTTACCCCAAAATTATTTCTTTGATTCATGTATGTTCAGCCTGGTAGTGCCTCCCTGCTTCAATCCCTCTAACCTTAATATAATATGATACCAAATATTCACTTATGTATTTTCTTATAAGATTTCACGTTAACACCGGTGCAACTTTTCTTCAGAGGGAAATTGATGGGTTTGTCAATCATTCCTACCACATTCCTATCTGCCTCATATTGTCTTCTTCCATCCAGAGGGTGACAACCAAAGTGAAAACCATATATTTTTAATATTTGTAAACTTATACTCCTATGGTACAATTTCATAATGTGGAATTGTGAGTGCTTTGTTTATTTTTATAATCTTTTGTTCTCGGACCCAACAAGGTCCATTTTTTGTTTTTTATTTTACTTATTTGTTTTGTTTTGTTTTCTTTTTCTTTCTTTTTTTTTTTCTTTTCCCCCTCTAGTGGGATACACTCTTGGTAATTCTCTGTTATGCTGTGCTTTGTCAAAAATGTGCTCTCGCCCATTACTCCAAATCCATCATTTAGCCTGTTGTGCCTCATTACTTCTTTGTTCCTTAGCAACGGATCAGAAAGTAGACCAAAAGGCTCCTGATGTGACGCCTCTTTTGAAAGATTCTAACGCCGACAAGGTTGTCCAGGCTGCGGTCAATGGCTCTCTCAATGTTGCCACAAAAGTGACTGAAGCTGCGGCAAAAACTGGAAGCATGCTGCTGGAAAAGTTGAGACAAAAAGCATGAAAGACCCGGATTATCTCATTATCAAATCCACAGCTTGAAGGTCATTATTAGAATATTTTGGGTTATTAATTGTTGTCCTGGGCACTTTGATTTCTCTCTCTTTTACCTTTTTATTATATACCTGCTTTGGGATATTGCCTGCACTTACCTTCTGAGGTATTTTGGCTTAATGATCCAATTCCTCTCCCCCCCTTCCACCTCCCTTCCTGTTTTCCCTTCCCCCAAGCACATCCTCCCATCCCCTTTCTTTCTTATTTTGTTGTTATGTTCTACCATTCAAACTGTTATTTATGGCTTCTCTTTTGCCATGAATGCCTTTTTCAACGTATTGGAAATTTGTAATACATTTTATGTTATGCCATCTTGAATTAACTGTAACATAGGCAAGGTTCAGAAACAAGTTTGTAAAGCTGTAAATTGGTTGTTAATCTAGAAATATTGCATGGAAAGGTTGTAAATGGCTTTAAATTTGAAGTAATGATCATTGTACACTAGAAATTGCGAGAACAATTCTTATTCAGAGACAAAATTCATATTGCTTAAAAGTATATAGAGCCATTGAAATATTTTTAAGTATGACTTGAGTCTCAATTAGGACTGGTCTTAATTAATTCCTGTGCATCATTTTCATTTCAATGTGAGTAAATTTCTGTTTTAAAGTAGTGAATATGTATCCCTATTGTGCTAGATATCCTTATAGATTGATGGAATAACAACATATGTCAAGCATAATAAGTTACAAGATTCCAATATCAAAATTTTGTTGCGGGTATTTTGGTATTTTTGTATTGACAAAATCGCAGATTTTGTTTGTAGGCTTGTATTGCAGTGTTCTGAAACTTGAAAACCATTTTAGGTGAAAGTGTTTTTTTGGTTGTATTCTTTTTGTCATTTTTTAAGATTTGCTTTTTTTTTCATTTGAAATTAAAGTTTTGTTTTGAATTTACTGTCACAAGTATGTCATGAAAGAATATCAGCAACAGATGTGTGATAACCACCAATTATATGTACTCTAGCAAATGTGACAATAAAAAGAGTGATGATATTGTCATGTTGAAGCTTACTTGGATAAGGAAACATCAGTATCCTCTGCTATAATCTCTTACAACATGGAAAAAGACATGAAAATAACTGAAGTAGGGTTTGACCAGAAATCTTCAAATTTAGTAAGCCATTCTTTACTGTCACAGATTGTGAAATTTCTGTATCCTCTGAAGCTAAAAGTCTTGGAGTGATACTTGATAATAGTCTCTCAATGGGCGACCTCATCAGTCACATGGTAAAAATTGTGAATTTTGAACTCTGTAGAATTTCACAATTGAAAACATTTCTCCCTTTGGATACTTTGAAAACTGTTGTTTCTGCTTTCATACTTTCACACCTTGATTATTGTAACTCATTGCTTGCTGACCTTCCAGAGACAAAGGTAGCAAAACTTCAAAGAGTGCAGAACAATGCTACGAGACTGGTACTAACAAAATCCCATTCTGATAGTCCCAAAGAAATGCTTAAAATTCTTCACTGGCTGCCAGTCCGCGCAAGAATTGATTACAAAATTGCCCTAATTTGTTTTAATGGTTTTCAAGGGACTGCCCCTTCCTACATCCAAGAATTATTGCGTCCCTTTTTACCCCTCAGAACATTAAGATCGCAGGAATCTAAATTACTTGCCATATTGAAAACGAAATTAAAGCGCTTTGGTGATAGATCATTCTCTAAATTTAGACCAACTCTTTGGAGTTCGCTTCCTGTGTCTCTAAGGTCAGCGGGTAGTATTAATATTTTCAAGAAAAACCTGAAGACTTACCTTTTTAGGAAATATGTATTGTAAATACTGCCTTGCTCTAAGTAACTATTGCATACATTTCATTACTGATGTTCATATATAATTATTTTTAATGTTTTTTACATGTTGATGTAACAAAATGAATAGAGCGTGAATGCAATTTGAATGACTGGTGTAAGTGAATGTAAAGCGTTTTGAGGTTTCGGCGTAAGGCACTGTATAAATAAGCTTTGTTATTATTATTTTAGAAAACTCTTGCCTTCTTCCTCGTTCTCCTTCCTTCCTTCCTCAGCTTGCCATCTATTATTATTTTTAAAAACTCCTGCCTTCTTCCTCATTCTCCTTCCTTCCTTCCTCAGCTTGCCATCTATTATTATTTTTAAAAACTCCTGCCTTCTTCCTCATTCTCCTTCATTCCTTCCTCAGCTTGTCATCTTCAGGGAAACATGCCATTGCAAATGAACTTGATTTGTGTTATCATTCACTTTTATTTTCATTAAAATGGATGAAAATCTTGAATTTTGAATTATCTTTCTGCACTGACTTGAAGTATGACCTCTGCTTGTTTTTTTTAACATTAATATTTTTCTTCTGCAAGTTGCAATTAAAACTTAATCTTTCACCATTCATAAATAGACAATATGTATCTATTCTTTAGGTAACCATTTTGTTCTCATAAATGGGTATAAAAAAAAAAAGACATAAAAGAAAAGAGAGAAATTTTGAAATATCGTTTATATTAACTTATTCATGATTTATTCTGTTTTATGTAAGATATAAATGGGTGTGTAAATATTATGAATGCAATATTTTTGTCCCACTTTACAATTTCCAAGTGATGGATTGTAACATTTGTATAGCAAAGCAGTCATTAAAAAATAAGGAAAGACATCTAGTTTGTTAAACATAGCAATGATCTTATAGGCCGTTTTACAGATATGTATTTTCAAACTTTTCAAAAAATATCTATTGCTATTCATAATGCCATGATCCTGAATTAGACATGGCAAATTTTAGCACATTATATTCCGTCTTTTAGAATGAAAAAAGAGAGGATTGATCATATCCTAACTGCATCCACTAACCATTATGAAATAAAAAACTATATTTTGAGGAAATTATGAAATAAATTGTTGAAGAAAAGACTAATTTTGACCTTGTCAGCTTAGAAACAATAATTTAACTGCAAGAAACTGTTGCTCTTCTCTTGTAAAAATACCATTAAAAGAATATTTAAAAATCACTTTTGTTTGAATGAAACTGGGAGCCCTGACTAACTGTTTATCACAGTCATTGGACACAAAAGTCAGCTTCAATCTTGGCTGGGTTCGGAAAAATTTGATTTTCAGATTTTTTCTGCTGCTCGATACTAGAGTAGGAAAGATTTGAGTATCTAGTCCTATCAGAGATGGATGATGAACTCAGAGGCCATGTTTATAGTCTAAGAGGATGTCTGCACAATGTCCAATGTAAGTAAATTCAGTCTAAAATGGAAAATCATTTATTGGACTTTAACTAACTTACACCTGTACACAGGTCTCTTTATCATTGCAGAGCAGTTTAGCCAGGATTTTGGCAATATGGAAGTCTACACTACCTGTGCTATTGGTGACATGACAGTTGCGCTCCTTGTTTTAGTAAGACAGAAATTGTGACGGGTGTGTGACATCCAATTGCCTCGTTTATGGAGAGGCTGCCGTGTTTGATAGCTCTACATTGATATCAATCTTTCTTGTTCATTTTTATCTCTGTATTACAAATACCACTTGTTTTTTTTAATGTTTTAAAGTTTGTTTATGCCATACTATTTTTATGGCTCAAGTTCTTTTCCATTTTATTTGAAAGTATTCACACTGATAAGGAACAAAGTTCCAACTTCATCCTCCTGATATTTGATTGTTTCAGTTACTTTGGGTGGGGTTTTTTTTTGCCGGCATTGGGGTTTGCTTCATTTCCTGCTCCCATTTCCTTTGCCCATCAATTTTGGAGAATATGAGATATCAAAGAAAACGTCTCCGTTTTCATAGTTCACTCTCAATAGTTCAAAAAAATGTTATTAAAGTTTTATCATGTTATTTTGTGTCATTTAAGATGTTTGATTTTTTTCCCTATCACAGTCACTTTCTTTTATGTCCTCTAAAAATGGTGGCACGGTGCATGCATAAGTGTCGAAAATGGGTGGCAACATAAGGGTTAAAAGAAGAAGAGGAAAAAGAAGGAGAAGAACAAGAACAAGATCAAGAAGAGCAAGAAGAAGAAAATGTTAGTTGAAACGCTCAAGCAAGATCGTAATTTCAGTTGCAAACATGAATGGAGATAAATTTTTTGATCCACTGCTGAAATCACTGTCGATTTTGGTTGTTAAGGGATTCTAGTTGTTTTGCGTAAAGGATATTTATAAACTACTCAAAATCTGTGGAAACTATTTGTTGTCCTATTGTCCCAGGTGATTTTAAGTATGTTTGTGTGTTTGAAGAGGAGGTATTCTGATTCACATCAGATTCTCCTATATTCTCAATCAAAATAAAGAAAAAAAACCATTCATTTATAATGTTGTAGTTCTAGATATTTGTGCTGTAAATTGCTCTGTTTGGAATCCAGTAAGCACTAAAGTATATACAGTTTCATCCAGCATCATGATTTTTTTTTTTCAAATCTGATTTGATTAACAGACAAATCATACACAAACACTCTTCGCGACCATGGTAAACCCAGTTCTTGGTCTAAACTGTGTAAATTTACCAGTATCATTGGAAAAAGAGGAGAAACATTTTTTCTGCCTTGTTGGTTATTTTCAAAATTGCAGGGAAATGTGTTCTTTTACATACTATATAAAATAGTACATCCTCAAATAATATTATATAATGATCATCCCTGAAATGTAAAGCTTGTGTTCGTTCAACGTCATGGAGGCCCATAGTGCCTTTACCTAATTGCATTGTATTTGGCATAAGCCAAGCAGAATGAATTATACTTCCAAACTTGGCTGGTACATTCTTTATATCTAGGGGATAGTGTAAAATTATGTAAAATCTTTACCATGAACCCAAAGTCAGACCTGGCACAAATGGATTCAAACCTAGAACCTTTCACTGTGTAGTTAAATGTCCCAAGCACTCAGCCACCATGCCTGTCACTCCCAAACTGTAATAAAGTTTTGTTGTTAGTCTTTTTTTGTGGGTTTTGATTTTGTTGTGATTATATCAGATATCGTTTTCTGCATTGGTTAAGAAAAATGTGTTTAAAATTTTACAAGAATGATAATGAAATGAAAGTAGACAATGATTGCAAGGATTGTGTTAAAATCCTGCACTAGAACAATCTGCACAGCTTTGCTTATCATTCTTTTTCCTTTCTTGTAGTGGAATACTCCTCTTACCCACTGGTTTTTTGTTTTTGTTTTTTTTTTTGTTTTATTTGTAGCCGTTTCTACTTTCTAGTCAGATTCACGTTTTGAGCATTTGATTCAAGTTAAATCTGGCTCTGAATCATTTGCTTTCAAATTGAATTAGATATTTTGATCCTGAAAGACTTTTCTTTTGTTTTCCTTTTTTTGTCTCATCCGGTGTCATAACAGGAACTGGTCAGGAGCGGATTATGGGTTCCTGGAGGTGGGGGGTTTCCATTTTTTTAGGAACTGCTAAAGCAAGCGTGACCATCAGAATTTTAGCTAACCTTTTTTTGTTATTATTACTAATGCTCTTTTTGTATTGTGTTTGTTCATCTGAAATTGTTTTATTGTAAATAATTAGTGATAAATAAGACAAACAAGCTATGCGCTGCTTTCCTGTTTTATTTTACACATTTATAATGATATTGCACATGATGTATGGACACTCCTTGATGACAGATCATTTTCTTTTACAATTAGCAAAAGTGTAACTTTAAAGACAAATGAAATTATTGTGGGGAAAACCCTACAATGCTCCTGTTTCTTGCAACATTTAATCACCCATCATCAACAGCTCCTGAGGAAGCTGGGTGGCCATCTTTGTCTTCAACCTGGCGGTGAATGCATTGACGACTCTTTCACAATCTACACAATGTCTCAGTGTATCCTCATCAAGGAGGCCAGTCCATTCAGTTGTTGGTCTGTTGTTCTCGACCTCAATGGAGTTTTCAACAGTTTCTGGCGGCTCACAAAAAGCTCACACTCTGACGTGGTCACAGGAAGGGTGCAAAGCAGTTTCAGCATGGCGTGGATGTTGGGAAAAAAAAGGGTTACATGTCTTCAAGGAGGCAGATACGGTAGTGGGTAGTGCTGATTGTGCTTTTGTTTGTCAGTCCTCCATTTCACACATCAACGGTGGAATTCTGGCGCCATCTCATCTCGGTATGGCAGGTCAGTATCCCACAGTAAAGAAAGCTGGTGTGTTTGGATGATAGCCGCATGTTCCACAGTCAACGTGAGTCCATCTTGAACCAGCTCTGTGTTTTGGAACCGAGTGCTGAACTCTGCAAGGAGATGGTCCAAACATGGGACAGCTATACTTCTTCTAAAGTACTCCTCTGGGTCTTCAGCTGGCTGATTCTGGCGATGTGTCTGTCTGGCTCCTGTTCTTGGCATGGTGACATCTCCATTAATGCTCTCAGCCAGTCACTGCTTCCAAGTACCACTCTCGAAAAACTGCATCCGCATTGCGTCGAATGTCACTGATAGCTGCAGCTGTTCTTCCAATCTCCCTGTAGGCATCGATGATGTTCCGTGCCTTGCTCTGGAGACTGACAGATGAAGGTTTGATATTATATGGTCACAACAAACGTCACCATGAAATACTCACTGTTTGCAATGACTGCCCTCAAGCCACGGCACTTGGTCAGAGTCTCACCATCCCATGTTTCACAAGCTTCTATGTCACAAAGGCATTGATAAACATATGTGAACAGACTTGTCAGTGTCTCAAAGGCAGCATGCGTTTCAGTTCACAGATTCTACAGATGTCCACTAGTTTTTGCTTCCTAGCAACGTCAGTATCTTTCAAAATTTCCTCCAAAAATCTTTGTCTTTTGGGGGAGAGTGAAAAGAAGACTGATAGTTCTTTTATTGCAGCAAGCATATTTTTCACACTCTGCACAGTGCAAGCCTTCACTACACACAAAATTAAGCAGCGCGCTGCGCTATGAAAATAAAATGCTGTGTGGTTTACTTCTTTGATTCCCTTCCTTCTTGCCTGGAGGCTTCTGTATTTTCCTGCCATATTGGAGCCACCGTCATATCCCAGGACGTGCAAGTCTTCAATCCGTAACCCCCACTTTAAGAAGCAGTCTGTCAAGGTTTGTGCAGTGGCCTCTCCAATAATCTGAGCATAGGGAATAAACGAAACAGAATCTTCTCTGATGTTATGACATGAGTCAACGTATCGCTGCACAACTGCTAGCTGTTCCCAGTGGACACATCACAAACCTCCTCCGCCATGACTGGAGTAACCCTCTTTACCCAAGCAAGTATTTTATTCCTGATTTCGTCACCCCAATCATATCAATGATTTTTTTGTGTGTGAATCCCCATGCCAGGATGGGGCCACAATTTTTTTTATTTGTTACTTTAAAAAAAAATCATTTGTTTGATTTTATACATTGAGCCTGGAAGAGATTAAAATAAAGGAGAAGACAGTTATGGAAAACAAATGAAAAGGGGAGAAGATTATTTATAGTGCATTCAATGATTTTTATGGCTTAAAGCTCAATAGTCCTGATATTGGATGTGTATAATGATGGTTTGGATAGTTCTTGTTCAAGCCTCAATAATTTTGTGATTAAATTTTTTAAGTGTGGCAATAAAACCTCCATGTTCTTCAGATGTTCTCCATACTCTTGCTTGATAAAATCTGACTCGTCTGACCAATTATGCATGTGGCATGTTCTCATTCTGGCATATATGCGTTTTTCTCATCAGAATTTTGGAAGACGAATGTTATAACTCTTTTGTCTTCAAAAATTCCGATGAGAAAACTGTAGATGTAAGATGAGAGCTCAGGTTGCTCTAAAATGTTGTTAATAATTTGTTCCAATATCATTGGAAGTCTGCTGACAAGCATTATGGTAAGGAAGGTCAATCAAGAAATAAAAAATTGGTAAATAAATCCAGAGCACGTAACCAGCTGTAATCAGCTGTCCGCCCTGCTTCCAAACCAAACTGAAAGTCCCTAAAAATTATAATGTTTGGGTGGTCTTGCTAGTGTACGTAGCGTGGCCAGTTCCAGGTTTTGCCCTGTCCAAATGTTTCTTTCAGGAC
>JAOYNN010055996.1:0-12296 GCA_025770095.1 Goniobranchus kuniei | reverse complement strand
TTTAATGCAAAGCAAAAGACAAATCTTTCACGCAACAGACTCACTTTCTTGATATGACTTGAAATGTGCAAGAACAATTTCAACGCATTTTCTCAAGTTCTAGTCAACAGAGCGATGAGAGACACATCGGATGTTATATTTACTTTCCCCTGTATCGAGTAGACGGGTTATTTTCGGTTCATAACAGCGCTACTAAATGATAAATGAAAGTGAAAGTCACAAGCGGTTGTCAAGCGGTTCAGGACATTTTGGTACTAGCGGTTTCAAGTGGTTGAGGACGTTAAGGGTTAAAATAACAGCCTGACATTCAAAATAGACAGAGCAAAATGTTACCAAAAAATCTTACATAATAAACATGAAACAAGGTGAGAAATAAAAGCGTATAAGGCACATCAATTGTAATCCTAATAATAATTCAATTACAATATTGCCCACACATATGATACTTTAGGCACTTTGTAATGTCCCCAAAATACAAAATTAAAAAAAACAACATTTTAGAGATGTAAATATTGAACAAAGTCCTATCTTAGTCTTTTCAATACAAAAAAAGCAGCCTTTAATGCAAAGCAAAAGACAAATCTTTCACGCAACAGACTCACTTTCTTGATATGACTTGAAATGTGCAAGAACAACTTCTTCTAAGCGTTGCATTTTTGGATGTCCCACAATGACTTTCTTGTCTTGATCTAATTTGTTTCTGGTAGGAAGGTTAATAGTAAAAACAAACGAAAGAAAATATAGCCATACCAGTCCAAATGCCTATGTATGATAATGATAGGCAAATGACATTCCTCTCTGAATTAATGTTCTGGCCAAATCAATCAGGGAGATTTTAAGGAAAATAGAATTTAACTAGTTCACATATAATTTGAAAAAAGATAGTTATAAAATTGTACCTCAAAAGGCATAAAAGGATGAGAACTAAACAAAAAATTCAATCCTATTTCTTTAGAAAAACAAGCCATGTAAAATTGTGGTCAAATGTTTGGGGTTTTTTTTTCCAAGTTACTTACCCAATACCACTTTGAGGAGTAAACTTAGAATATAAGACTTCCATGATATCATTGAATTGTGAGCATCGCGTCAATTCATAGCGTGTGCGTCCATAACCTTTTTCTCCAGATTTGATGCCCATAAGGAAATTAAAAAGAGACCTCAAGCCATGAAGCTGAAGGAGTTCATATCCATGATAAATGCTCATTGCTAAAGCAAAGTCAGCTTCAACATTTCCATAACTAGAAGGCTAAAGAGAAAAAAAAAGACATATATGATAAGAACCATACATCTCTTCCATTTAAGTCTAAAATCATGTGATGCTTGATATAAGTTTTTCATAACTCAAAAGGACAGATGTGTTGAGAGACAAATAGCTATTGTTTGTGCACAGCTGTTTCAACACATGATCTTTGTTAAAGATGAACAATTTTGCTTAGAGGCGTACTTTTCTGTATCACAATTTAATTCAAATGAATGTTTTTTCCTTGAAGACACAAAGTGTATCAAGATAGCTTAATCTACAGTTTACATAATCATCTAACAACTTAATCTACAGTTTACATAATCATCTAACAATGAAATTTGTAAGCAGAAACATTGCAAGAAACATCCAAGGATTACATCCAAATTCTGAGGAGGGTTCTGTCTGTATTCATCTCTGGCCTTCAAGATAAGAAATTTTGACAGCTTAGTTGGTTCTCTATTATATAGAACCCTTTGTCTTACGAGGCGTTGGACCACCATTTGCATTATCTGAAAAGGACAATTATACATTGAATTCATTCATGATGTATGTAGCACACCCGTCTTTTTCTATTTCATATGCAGAAAAAAAACATTTTTTAATGAAATAAAAACATTTTAAAAAAACAAGAATTGGACAAAACACACGTATGTCATTGATCATAAATCTTAATGGCAGCTAGAAAAAGACAAAGCAGGAAGGACATAGTCAATTGTATGATTCAAATGATAGTTGTTATTACATTTTTAATGATAGTAATAGGGCAGCCTGAAGATAAAAAGAAGGGTTAGGTAAAGCACACAGGTGTTAAGTTTGTCATTATTTGCTGTGAATCTTTCACATTTCAATGCTTTTAAATTTCATCATAATAGACGACAAAGGTGTCTAAAAACTGTTAAAAGCAAAATATGCGTGCTTCAACTTATCACTCTTCAGCTTTAAGTCGCTCAACTATGCACGTGGATATCATAAGTGATTTGTGATTTACATAAAGGCAAAACATGAATTTGATTTTTTAAAAAGCTACTGTTAAAAAAAAAAAAGACTTAAAACAAAACTTTGGAATCACTTAAAAAGAAAACAATTATGCTTGGGCGTAAGGTGAATTACCTGTAAATACTTCAGTCTGATTTCATTCAATTCTTCACCCATTGGGACAACTATTTTATCAACTTTGCGCTCATGAGTGTAAGGGCGAATATCAATGGAATCTTCTGATCTCAGTTCAATATGAGAAATGAGAAGATTGGCCATCACTTGTTGGACTGCCTGCAGACAGACAGAAAAAAAAAGAAAAAAAGAATTAATCCACAGAAATTGAAAAATACCTGAGGGTAATATTTTCCTCATTCATGTATGTATAACATAGTTTCTATTCAGGAAGTGGGTTGTTGGCACTCGATCCAGTCCCTGATTAAGGGCCAGATGGATTAAGGTAGTAAGAATATGTTTTCAGAAGAGAACAATATGTTGTTGTTTTTTTCAATCTATCCTGAACCTCTAGTGAATAGAGAAGAGGGAGGTCTAAAGGAACATCTGGCCATAGAAATGTGGAAGAGAATCTGACAACTTTGAATCATACTAGCACTTCATTCAGAGTTTACAGGAGAAAGTTATCCCTATCTTTATGCCAACCAGCATAATGGTACTAAGCAAAAGAAAAACTCAACTAAATCTAAGTAGCTTTAATGTACAGAATAAGAGGCTGAAATTTGTGTATCCTTTTCAATGAAGATGTCAGATACATCTTCACTAATCGAAGTGTCACGGTTGTTGACTTGTTAAAAATATTTAACTCAGATATCATGTCTTTGTGACAGATGGGGCTTTTCATACCTCTGTTTTATTCTCTCTTACTTAGAGGAGCAAATTCCTGAAGAGGATTAATGACAGTTGAAATTTGTAAGGAATCAGATTAATACTTGTTATATTTTGTCATTAAATTTCACTGGGGAGAAAGCCTACTATTTTTGTTCCCATTTTTTACACAGCTGACAGACAAATCTAATCAGAATAAACCTGTATGTAAAATGTATCTCTTTCAGCATTTTAACTTGTACAGTAAAGGAAAGGAAGTAAATTAATGCATCCATGTCTCAAATATAATCATAGTCTTCATCCAGTCATATTCTTATCAAATATTTTGTACTGTATTGATGAGATGATCTCAATAAAGCATTGCACATACTACCTTGAATAGGGAACATTATGATTAAATTACTTCTTCAAAGAGGCAAAAACCCATGTTCTTCTTATTTTGAAAGAATAATAAGACTGAATGTTTATTATCCTTTTGTCTAACTCACCTTCAAATCACTCCCAGGAGTGGCACTGAGCGCCAAAACCCTGAATTCTGCAGTGAAGTTGACTAGTTCTCGAACAACCTTTAGAATCAAAGAACAAAGGAAAGGCTTTCTTTTAAGTGAAAAAGCTAATTAAAACTCAAAAGTGGGGAGACGTTTAGACAACAGGGCTCTATTTTCCAGTTTGTTCTTAATGGAACAAAATTTCCAACTGAGCCTTAAGTGGTTGTTTGTTGGTTTTTAATTCAATGTTGTGATTAAATGATGTGCAGATATGATTACAATTTTCTCCTCTTTTATTATGTTTCAGGTGCGATGAATATAAATACAGAAAACCATTGATTTGATATGTTTGACATATGTTGACAATTATTACAGTATATGGTTATAAAGATGATTCAAAATAAGAGAGTCTACACTGCCTCTCTCTGTCACGTCCACAGTCCCTCGCCTTTAGCAGGAGCCAGCAGTGGCTAGTATGAACAGTATGCAGACTAGTGAGCTTACCTACAATCCTAGCTTTCTACAATGCAGGGTAAAGATTTATGGGCTCATGTGATTGGCAAATGAAAGAATACAACTATTCCCATTCAAGCCATGATTCTAAGGTAAAAGTAAATGGATGATAAAGAGATAGAAAGATAAAAGACACAGATGTGTACATATCTCTTTAAAATGGCAAATGTACACATAATATAATGTATTATAAAGCTATAAAATGGGGGGAACCGAAAGTATTATGAGCTTTACAGGTCACCCTTGAATTGTGTTGCAGACTAAATTTCTTAATTTCTTACAAAATGTTACACAAAAAGAGAAGCCATTAACTTGTCCTCGGATAAGGGATCTGCATGAATGAAGATGAATGAAAACAAAAACTAATCAGCCATATCAACTGTAATGAGTTTTATAAGCTTTATGTTGCTTCTCTTTTCTTTTTTTTTTTTCTTTTTTTTTTTCGCTTTTTTTACTTATTTATTTTTGAGACACAAGTTGTGATGAATTAGAATTGTCAAAAATACGTTCTATTAATCACTCAATTTTCACATCTCTTCATCCTTAGGAAAAATGAAAACAACTCAATTTCTTGTTCCTTGTTTAACATTTGATTTCAGAGCATCATTGCATATTAAAATTGCATTTCACCTTTTCAACCACAACATATAATTATATTGGTCTGTGGTTTCAGTACTGTCCTATAACTGCAAAATGCAACTAATGTTTATGATGAAAAACTACAGCCAATCAAATACTCTATAATCTGCTTATCTCAACATGCTTTGGGCAGTGGATATGATGTCGATATATGAAAACCTACCCCTTAGGAGCTTGATTAGCAAGATTTGTTATCATCGTTTTTAATAAGGATCTGCCCTCTTCTCATCAATTGATAAGCCACATAAGCTGGGACCTAAGCCCCCAGCTGGGACAGAAAACAATGAATTTAGACCCGACTCTTTCGTTTCAATGCGTTGACCAACCGAGCGCTCATCACAGCCTTTCAACGAGCCGAGGTCACATGCTTTGCATGAGTTAGACCCTACCCCTTTCTTGACCAGTAGACTGGATTGGGTCAACCAGGCCATTATGGTGGCCTTGAGCTGTCCATATCTGTCCATATCTTAGCCAATGTTGATTCAATGAGGAACCCACGCAATCTCTGTCTAGTTATTGTTGGTCGGCATCTTCAAAGAGAAAGATTCATCGACCTCCGCATCGCAAATAAGGCATGATGAAAGTCTAGACAAAGGCAGACGGAGAGTTTACGAGGACAAAGGGAAAATTTGACCTGTCTAGCCAAAACAGAAGTTCGGCGTCTCCTCATTGAGTCACCTAGCCATGCAATAAGGGTGGCACGTAGAACATTACATGTACAAGTATATTTTTTCACATTAGATTTGAAAGCTTATAGAATTATGGTGGGCAACCAGGGAACGCAAATTTTTTTTTTTTGTTTAAAGGAAAAGTGTAAGAAGTGGCTGTTATGAGGAGGTATAATGACTGTTGTGTTTCAAAAATAACTGGCAGTGGCCAGTTGAGGGGGTTAAAATTATAGGAAAAAATCAAAGGTGTCACAGACAAGTGGCCAGTATGGCAGGTTCCACTGTATATTTTCCCATTTATGTTTATGGGTAGACAAAGGAAACATGTTGATAAAGCAGTGTAGGCCGTTAAAAACAATCAATATAAGAGATATCGTTAAGTAAAGATATTGAAGAAAAAATATTGTAATTGGATAACATGTTAATATGTGAAAATGTCAATAAAGTGGCTGTCGAAAAGCAGATTATACTGTAAAGTACTTGTCTTGACAGTTGTTCAAAAGGTACTGTAGAATATTAGAAGCATAAAATAGAGGTACAAAGAAACGTGAACAAGTCCTTGTGTTTAAACATGGTAAGTAAACTTAAAACAAAAGTATTGCCATCACAAGCAAAATTTAATGGTTATTGCCTACCCTTCAGGCATCATCGTAATTCAAATTAACACAAATAACATTTTCCTGATCTGTAAAACCGACAAGCAAATTATGTCAAGTCTTTTACCCTCCTAAGAAAGGAAACAGCAATTTTAAAGAGGGCCAAGATGCCACTGGCTTACTCCTCACTCTATCCCTTTACAGGCGATGAGAAAAGTTGTATTGTTGTTCCCAACAACTCACTACTAGATCCAACATTCTGGGATTTGACCGACAGATCTTTTAATCTGTAGTAAAAACTACAACACCACAACCAGTAAACTGGCATTCCCCACACTCCGCCATCTTTTTTGTTTTGTCCCTGATACTGCTTTTACCCATCAGGCTCTCATTCTTAACCACACATACTTACTGTGCCAAAGAATCTCTGAACGGTAGTGAATTCTGTTTATATGCTTTTTCAGATGTTTTGATAAGACATACCTGACAATAAGCATGGTTTCCCAAGGCTTTGTGAGCTTCGTCAACAACTACACACTTTATACTTTTGGCAGCACAGGATCCTCTACTAATGTCATTGGTCATGACTTGTGGTGTGAGGAAAATCACCCTTTTCTGTTTCCATGCTCTTTCTCTGACAGTGGGGTGTAAATTACCTGATACAAGAAATAAACTCAGAACAGTAAGAATACACAGTCAAATACAGAATGAATATTCAAAGCTCTTTAACTTTTGTGATAACAGTATCATATCATCTGTAATAATACACTTAAATGCTTTATAAGAGAGGAAATACAACACACATTCATTTCACAGAGTTAATCATTTAAAATGTTACTGCTATGACCTAAGTGTATCTATAACTTATTCAGCTGGGCACAAATGGCTCATGGTAAAGGCATTGGCTTGGGGACTCGGAGGTCCTGGGTTCGATTCCCACCAGTGAATACTTGTTTTTTTCTTAAACAAGAAAATTTACCTCTATTGCTTCACTCACCTCAGGTGTTAAATGAGTACCTAGCAATAGGCTGGTATGGTTGCACTGACTGAGCACCACTTTACCGTATACTCCCCTGGGAGTTTACCAGGGAGTATGCCGGCAAGGGGATAAAGTATTGTAAAGTGCTTAGAGACTGTTCATATAACGGTGTAAAGCTCTACTTTAAATGCAATTTTTATCTTTTATCTTTTATCCTGCAAAAAAACACGACTAAAAATTATAAAAAGAACATAGGTGGCCCGGTAGCTCAGTTGGTAGAACGGCTGACTGCCATGCAAGGTGACCCGAGTTCAAACCCAGCCGGGCAGTGGATTTTTTCGGGGCCCCCTGTTCACCCAGCTACGTCTTTCTTGACTTGGCAAAAGTAAAGTTGGCGTGGAAAGCAATGGCAAACTGCCACATTATGCAGTATGCCTAGTATAATTAGGGCTCTACCCCTAATTCCCCTACCCTCAGTCATGGGTACGGGACTAACTTGACTTTACTTATATAGGTCTATTTAAAGCTACAAATAGAACAATGCTTGTGTCTTTTCTCTGTGGTATTTACAATAATATGTGATTTCATTTCCCTTCATCTTAGACAAAAACATTACCCTTATAGAACAGTGATCTGACTCATGTATAAATATTTATCCTGTAACTTAACATGGATAGATCATGTTTAGGTAAATACACATTTTACAGAAAAGAGAAAAAAGAAATATGTTTTTCATAAAATTACTGGCCCGTTGAAAGGAAGGACATAACGCCACTTCTAGTACCAGTAATTGCCAATACATCAAGCATTATTTGGTTGATTATAGCCGACTCTGATACATGCATTTATCTGTACACAGCTGGCATTTCCAAGGCCTTGTCAAAGAATTGCAATAAATATTTTATGTATCCTGTAAACCTAGCTTTTGTTCAGTTGCAAATAGAGACCCTAGCAGGATTATATCTTTCAATTAATGTTGATATATTTTAGTTTCTGGATTGATTTATTAGAAGTCTTGAAAAGGAGTTAAAGACATTTTCCCCAACATTTCACACCCTACCAGAAACTGGTTCATTCCTCACATATGATACCTGCAACTCATCCATTCTGAGAATCATGTTTCTACGAGCTTAATATGAATGTAAAATGGTTTGTTTAGAAAAACATAACAAAAAGCGTATTATCTGAAAAAAACAATGATGTAACAAGTTTAATACGACACCCTTGAATTGTGTGAAAGACTGAATTTCTTAATTTCTAATCAAATGCTAGACAATAAGAGAGGCCATTAACTTGTCCTCAGACGTGGGATCTGAATGAGGGAGGGTTAATTTTAAAAAACTAAGCAGCCCAATCAGCTGTAATTAAGTATATAAAGATAAGTATGATTAATTCTTCAAACTTTCCTTACCAAAGATATTTCACCAACGTGTTCAAAGCTTGGGATTATCATGATCAACACAAAGACACCATAAAAATTTCATCTTCAGAAAAAAACCAACCTGTCATTTCTATAGTATCAACCTTGGGAATGCCCATTATATTGTAACAGGCATGGATTTGTTGAGCAACTAAAGGCTTTGTTGGTGCCATGAAAACGACCTTGCCTTGGGGAAACCATCTATACAAGTTGTACATCACAACAGCGGCAATGAATGTTTTGCCAAGACCAGTTGGTAAAACAACCAATGTGTTTCTGAATAAAGCCTTTGGACAAACAAGAGTATAATATGTGGAAACAAGTTTCTTCTTTTTACTTATTATCACATTTCATCATTGATAAAAATATAAAATTTAAGGGTTGAGATGCGAAACGAGAGCCAAAACAAGAATACCATTGTTCCTCAACAACTACAAAAAACTACAAAGACAAACAAAAAATCAAACAAAAAACCCATTTCTAGTCACAGAAAGTCACTTAAGGTGATATGTCTCGCAGATACAAATGCAAATGATGATGAAAGAGTATAAACTAAAGACAGTAAGGCATAGTGGTATGCCTTGTAAAAAAAATATTTTTAAAATGCAAGCATCTCAACAGGAAATAGTATTGACATTATCTTGCAGAGAATGAACTTTAAAAAACATAATCCATTTCTGGTCACACAACAAATTATCAGTGGTGATACTGTCTTGCAGATACAAATTCAATAATTCTAAACAGAAGACAGTGAGTCATAGTGTATTGTCTTGCAAAAAAAAAAAAAATTCAGATAATGCATGTATCTGAGAACAAAGTAGTACCTAAACATAAGAAAAGAGTAGTAATGCTCCTATCCTGCAAAGTACAAATTCAAACAACAGTGTAAATACCTTAACAAAAGAAAGTTAATACAGTGGTCTCCACTTAACATCCACATCCTCGGGGAGACTGAGAAATGTGGATGTTAGCCGGTTGTGGATGTAAGACAGAGGGCAAGAGAGCGGCCTATTTACCCCTGATAGAATGCACAATTGTAAAGAAAAGGCGTGGTCAATGTCATTGTGAGCTGTGAGCAGATTAAGTACTGTTTGGTTTACCTGTCAATCATTGTCCAGGTCGATAAAATTTGGTTATGATGATACACAACGAAATGAACAAGCAACATTGCTACATTCATACTATGCAGTGGGTAGGCAAAGCAGGACAGGACAGTGTCAAAATTTTGCCTTCTTTTGTTTGGACGACGAATGGTGCCATCTCTTCATACTGGCCAGCGCTTGTAGTTTATAGGCTAATTAATTCACTGGTCAGATGGTTAGCATTATATGCATTTCCCTCATTCGGCATGTCTGAAAAGAGCTACGTTATCAATGGGTGGGGTGGGGGGTCTTGAATGGTATCATTGCTTCCTTGTTGTCTGTATGAATGGTTTGTGTGTGAGATGGTGACAAGCATTTTCTTCTGTTGTGCAAGACAAGACTGGCACTACGCACTCACCTTTTTCTGCACATCTGAATGTACAGACTATCGATCCTTTTTTTTTTTTTTTTAATGGAATTCAAAGTTCTCCCAAATGTGGATGTTAGACGAAGTAATGGAGAAAATGTGGATGTTAGAGAGGTAATTTTTAGAGAAAAAATTCTGTATCCTGCAGAAATGTGGATGTTTAGGCGGATGTGGATGTAAGGTGGGTGGATGTTAAGCAGAGACCACTGTAGTGGAGGTGTTGTCATAATGGGCCTCTTAATAGAGGAAATGCCAACAACCTTTTGAAAATAAAATAATGCTACACAAACGCCATCTAAATGATTTATAGAATGTTTCCAGCAATACACTTACCTGTTGTACAATATTGTACTGATAGTCCCTAATAGGGTAATTAGTAGGATATATCCAAAGTTGCCCAGCATGTCTATCGAAACCTGATGCCTCTTCTTGATGTTGAGTTGAACTGTCAAACTGATCACAGCCAATTGAAATATTTCCTTCATCTTCGTCCTCCCCACATCCATCCCCTGTCAAGAGTTATGCAAGTTCTTTGAAATTGAAAACATCTTTTTATGCATCTTTTATGGTTCAGTCTATGCATAAAAACACACCCAACTTTGAAGTTCAATTTTGAAAAATGTACACAAAAATGAAAATTTGCGAACGGTACATTTAAATTAACTAATTTTACATCAATTGTGCAAATTATAGCTTGATCAAGATCAAACTTAAGGTACTACAAATATTTTATGGATCAGTGTTGTGTGTGGCAGCAAACATCACAAACGATGACGACGACAGGTGACAGGTGAGTGTCAAAAAAAATTATTGAGGTCACCATTCTAGCAAAATCAGAGAAAGAGTCAAGAAATCATCCCACAATTTAAGTCTAAATGTGGCATACGGTATCAACGAAGCTAGATTAATCCGGTCTATGATTTCCATCTTCAAAGGGCACACAACAACTAACCTCTCAACAGGCTATAAATATGCATCAAACCTGGGAACCTTTCTTTCATTGACTCACCCAATATTTTATGCATGATGACTACAGTGTTCTCTCACACTTAAGAATAATAAGCCAAAAGTTTCTTTTATACATGAACAGTGCTACAAGCACTTTTGAATTATCAGCTTATATTTTATATAAGAGAAAAAAACATATTTATTTAATTAAACTCATAAAATATCTTAGGAATTATAAGATCACCATTAGGAGTTCTTGGATGGGATGGTTTTTTGAACACTTGAACATCTGCATCAGATGCATCCACCGCTTCTACCAAAATGCAATCATCTCCATCATCATCAAATTGAAGATCAAAAGTGATGTCTTCATCCATATTCCCCTGCCTCCATTGATTTTAAGCATGAACAGTATAGAGCTCTGGAGATCTAGATCTAGATAAATAAATCCATGTACTTAGATTATATTTAAATATTCAACCAAATTAAAAAGGGAAATAATTATATTTAAACATTTGACCAATTAAAAAAGCTAAATAAATGCACCTTTGATACTATAGAGGCCAACAGGAATATTTTTGGTACTCATGTGACACAAAACAGAAAGAAAACACATTAGTGCAGAAGTGTTATGTGCCAGTGGGGATACATACACCAGGTGGCAAAAAAAAGAAATCTACATAAAATTTTTGAAGAAGCCCATTATATCAATGTGTCGGAACAGGCTTGCCTGAAGTAAAAGAGTCAGCCACTCTGCAGTTAGATTCCACATATTGGGTAAGATCTCATCTAGATCAAGAGTAAGTGTACTTTTGGCTGTTCTTCCATTTGTCTGCCAGAAGCAGCAAAACAGATACATAGCCGAAATGAACACATAGGCGAAGGTTGATTTTCAGGAAGATTACCTCATTTATGGAGGATTGATATAGATCCCATTCCTTTTTATTCCACATTTACAAGCATGAGAAGGAAAAGAAAGGAAAGAAAGACATTGACACGTTTATTTGGAGACTTAAGTTGTTCTGCCTTTCCAAGATGAAGTAAAAACCATACGTTGAAAGCAACGAAAGTGCCAGTCTCAGCGCCTCATTTTAGGTAACCAGCAATAAACTCCTCTCTCCACCTTAATCCTTATATCCAATCATGGCCATAATAATAATAGACAGCATTTGTGGAGCGCATATAGTGAGTGGTCATAGTGAGTGCTCTATGCGCTTCACATAAAATATTGCTGAAAAATAAGATTCATTTGCACAAATATACAGATATACATACATATTTATACATACGTACAATAAATATAGATATTCACGCATGTACATAATAACATAATGTTAATAATAACATACATAATAACAAAACATACATACATACATACATAAATACATACATACATAAATACATACATACATACACACATGCATACATACATACATACATACATACATACATACATACATACATACATACATACA
>JAOYNN010055885.1:0-12298 GCA_025770095.1 Goniobranchus kuniei | reverse complement strand
AGGCTAAAAAATCCCCTTTGGGAAATCTCAATGAAGTTAAATGTAAGCAAAAGATGCAGCTGATCATAAATCTTGATAAAAAGGAGAGAGCAATGAGAAAAATTTCCTGTCATAAAAATGATATACAGCTGCCTAAATTATGATATATCCAAAGAATCATGGGATTAAAATCAAAGGAGCATGAGCCCCAAATGCACAATGATGATTCTTATATTAATGTTGATGATTGAACTATTCAAGTTTCAGACAGGTTTCTTCTGTTAATCTTCATATTTAATCCAGCTTTTCCATCAAAATAGAACAACAAATTAACCCCCCATTCAAACAAGAAACAGCGACACACATTTAATACAAAACAAACAAGGAAAAAGAAAAACCCCAACATGAAAAGAATGCCAGGAAATTCAAATTATACTCCTCTTGCATCTTTACCCATTTAGATTTTTCTTCCTTCTTTAACAAGTTTAAATATCAGCTTGAAAAAAAAAAAAAAGAAACAGCACAGGCGAGGAAACACTTACGCTTCATTGATTAGAAGGTGAATGGGAGGTACAATAGGGATGACTGTATTGCTCAACCCCTCACATAGCGGACAGAGGTATTCCATGTGTTCGATATCATAACTGGAGCTGTGTCGAAACCTGAGAGGTCGCCTTCTCTCCTTGTTGACAATATTCGTGAAAAATCTTGAAGGGACACACATATAAAAATAAATAAGAATTTTCAAGGAAAAAATATTCCCTTTTCCCTTACATGTACAAGTTTGAAACACTTTTTAAGAGAAATCCTTGAGGCTGAGATGCAACACTCCTTGTCTTGCTTCATGCCCTCAGCCTCAGGCAGAAAGCAAGACGTAAATGTGTTCATGACAACAAGAGTACAGTCATGAGCTTTATAATTTACTCTAGCTTTCTAGTTTGCACTGCTTAGAATTTATGAGCTGAACAGGTCAGCTAATCATAAGAAAACAATGATTTTCCTTTAAAATTCACTGCTCCAGATTATAAGTTAATAGATAATTTGACAATATAGAAATTATAGGAACAACCATACATACAAGCAAATATCTCCTTCGTTTGACAAAGTTATACACAATGTATTTGAAAACGACAGAATGGAATGAACCAAGGCGAAAGAAGTTTCAAAGGATTCTCATAACATACTTTTAGTAGAAGGTACAATGATAAGAAAGAAAAGGCATTTTCTTCTCCCCAAATGCAGGATCTGAGTGAATGAGGAAACAAAAAAAACCCAGCACCGCTGGTTTTGCAAGATTTTGTCTCTCTTCAGTCTCTATGTTGTTCTATAACCAAGTAATTTTTTGTGAATGCTGTCAAGTTTACAACTGAATCTAAAGCACTACTGCACATTAAAATTGTTCTTCTGCATTCTGAACTACTACAGATTGATCTTTAGATTAAGTTTTGACCACAGTCATTTTGAAAAAAATAGGTAACCAAACAACTCTTGTGGTCTTTGCCTTAAATAAGGGGACACATAGGTGAAAGCCTTCTTTCAAATTAATGGTTTTTAATTGTGAAATCCATCATATAGAGGGAATGATATATTGTGAAATAAGGTGTAAAAGATTTTTTTTTTCCACTTGCGATTTTGAATATGCAAATTTTGTGGCCGCCATATTGAATTTGTCTACTTCTTGGGACACATATAGCTTGAAAACTAACAACTCAAATTCAATCAAATTTTCCATGAATTATGATGGATGTGAGTCTAGAAAGTGGTGTCAGGAAATTTTCATATTCAAACATTTATAGATTTTAGCCATATGGGTTTCGCATTAATCCTGTGGCCAAAGACATGCGTTATTTCACAATAAAATAAAAATTTTAAAATACATAACTTTTAACAGAACAAAGATATCCATAAAAGCTGACACCAGTTTGTAGATAACCTTCAGAGAAATTAATGTGGCAAGTTTCATTACTCTAGCGCTAATTCTCGTGGAGTTATTTTTGTCCCAGTGAACTTACCCATGACAAAAATGACAAAACTGAGAAAAAAGCCGTGAAAGTTGGAGGACACAATAAAATCATACAAAACAAAAAATACACTGTTTAAGTCCCTTGAATCATGTTATAATCTACATTCATTTATTGTTACTGAGCTTGTTATCAGATATAACCAATATTTTCCTACAATTGGCGTAAAAATGTGTTTGAAATTTACAACACCTATCCACGACCCATTCATACACGTGTGAAAATCAAAATTCAAAAGGTTTTTTCCTGTGATCTTCACATAATTAAAAATGGGCAACACATTGAGAGAAACACAGACATTATATCAATACAATTTATAATGATATATTATACCTGTCATATTCACATCAAAAAGACAGTTTTAGTTATGACATTTTAGAGGAAATGCATAAGCTCAATAAGCATTCTAATACAGCACACTGGTAAAACAGATGAAAACAAATCAGAAAATTAATTTAATAATCACCACCTGCTTCATACAGCAACCCTCCTTCCCTCTCTATCTCTTGATCAATCAGTTCCAAGCTTTCTTTTGTCTTTGCTTCTGTTCTAATCTTTCATCTAGCCTTACAAGTCTCCTCCGCCACGTAGTCCGCAAAATGCTTCCTCCTCCTGTCTCTCTTTTCCCCCAGCTTGATAGTAAACTCACCCATCATAAGTCCCTGAATTTTAGATAATCTGCGAAAAGCAATGGACCCTTCATTAAATTCCCCTATTGCAAGTGATGTTTCTAGTCTTCTTCTATTTACAAAAGTATGTTTTGGGCATCTTGACCAAATGACACTGTGAAGACTCTTGTTTCTGTTTTGAGACTGCCCAGACAAACAACGGGACATGAGTTCGTGTGCAGAAAAACTTTTGTAAACATCTAACACATGCTCAGCAACATCTGGTGACAAAAAACAACCCAACTTTTCTCTATGAGACGGAGGAACATCTCTTGCTTTAGCTCTTTGGTAAAAGCACCATGAGTCGAAGCCATCAGGACATGACGAATGCTGGGGTTCCTCGTCGGTTGAAGTACAGTGAAGGAATGTGGCCACGACAGCTTCTTGCATCCCCTCTACAGTCTTACTACTTCTAATAGCTTTTGTATAATATTTTTGAAGTTTTCCTATTTTTACCTGAGTCAACTTTCCTTCCCCCCTACCCCCTAAGGTAATTTTCTGCTTTTTCTTTACTTCTACCAAATCCCTGAGAGCTTTCCCCAACCTCTTAGCCACATGGTTTTCACATACCTCCTTCTGCACTTCAACGGACCCATACGGTTTCAATTCATTAATTTTTAAAATTGTTTTGCAATCTCCATCGCATACTACATTGATATATTGGAGACCCCTTTCCTCCGATCGTTTCCAATACACGAGGGCAGCCTCAACCTCCATAGCGCCAGCAGTAGAATCAAAATTTTTCATACACACAGGCTTGTGCTCTTTCATCCACTCATCATATTCACAGTCACCCTTCTTTCTCACTTCCACACCAACAGTCTCACATATTTTACAAATAGAACTCATAACATGCTAATCCACAACAAGTCCAGTTTTTATGTTAATGACACATCCAAGTCCATTTTTTGATTTGTGGCCTCTGGTGTGCCAGCTCCCATCATATGACACCGTTATATCAAGCGGCTCATCTGCACTAAAATTTCACCCCCACAAGTCCTAAAATGGTAGATTCTCGCCTATGTGTCCCCATCATCAAAACAAACATTTATACATCAAAACCTTAAAAAAAAACCCAACAAAAAAACAACAAAAAACAAAAACGAGGCACAAATAAAGTTACAAAAAGTCTTCAACAAGTCTAAGTGCTTGAACAAGTTCAAATAATCTAAAACAAGTTAAATGAAGTTGATCACATCTGTGATGGGAAACATCTTATATCAAATCAAAATTAAAGATAAATTATCTGAATTTCATAATCATAATCTATAATTCTCCACTTCAACATTTCCTTAAAAAATTCTGCTCATTGTCCAGAATTCTCTTGTTTCCATGTTAATATTTATATTTTCCATTTATTTACCCATATGGTTGAATGTATTTTTGTTCGCAATTGCACTTCTCTTTAATTTCATTCAAGTCTTTTCCATCTGATGTTTCGGAGGAGAAAAGGAATTTAAAGATACTGCTTTGCATATGTAATATCTGTAGTTAAATTTTATTCTTACCCTTGCCAGCACTCATGGTGCATGATATGACCACAGGAACTTGTATGTGTTCCATTGTTCAGATCTGCGGCAGTGAAAAGGGGATCAAAGTCCTCGGATCTAGATCGAGATGTTTGACGGTGTTGACACAATACACTTGACCTAGAAAATGATTGAATCAAAAACTTTTTTCAAGAGGGAAAATGTTTTCTGTTCATTATATCAAGAATAGGAATGGTTTTTTCATTTCTTAAAAAGACTAAATACACTCTTGAGTGCTTGATAACTCATTGGTGACATGAAATAGGAACATTAAAGTAAGAAACTTTAAAACGAATATGCATGGTGGGAGGTGGAATATTATGATTCCCTCTGAAATGTTAATCTCTTCAATGAAAAACACTCTTAAGACATACAAAACATGGATTTTCAGCCAAACGAAAATGTTACAGTCATATGCAATGTATACAAATAAAAAACATATATCTGATTTGGGTTTCACCTTATTAATAAACATATCTGATTTGAGTTTCACCCCAACTCGAGCAACTGCAAGGAAAAGACGGAAACAACTGTAAGCTTCTATCCTGTCCTTGTAGTAACCAATATAAGAGACGGCTAAAAAAATGGCTTTAACAATTCTGTCTCAACAAACTGAATACATAAAACTTACTGTTGGACAAAAGCTGCCAGAACCATCGCACGGCCAGAATGGGAAACTTTCTGCTCCTCTTGACACAATATGCAAGTCACTTGGGAAGGCTCACTGGTTCTAACCACACTCTGAGCTGGGCCTAAAGCCACCAATGTATTACAAGATGCTGAGCTGTCTGCTTCATCGGCCAGTGCAGATGTGGCACTATTCTATAATTTTAAAAAATAAAGAAATAGAAAAGAATAAACAGAAAAAAAAGGAAAAGGGAAAAAAGGGGGAGAGAGGAAAATTTATATATATATATTTTTCTGACACTGAAGATGGAAATTCAATGGAGGAAAAATTTTATATCAAATTCACCACATAAATTATGTTCGCTTCCCTTAACAGATTTTACTTATGACAGACCAATTTCGAGTATCCTCCACTAGTGTTATGTAATAATTCATGATAGAAAGAATGTTTACCTCAGTGCTGGTATTTTCAAAAAGCTCAGCATTTTCTGCGATAAAATCCTTCTGCATCTTGGCCATCTGAGCCATTATTTTAGCACGTCTTTTAGATGCTATCTGTGCTCTTTTCTTCCTGTCAGCATCAGATCGGCGGTTTGTGCATTTTGCTATGCTGTCAACATGCTCCTTGGCCACTGGCTCATCAGCACTTTCTAAAATTTCAGCATATTTCTAAAGGAGAAAAAAAAAACCAATTTGCCACCTGAGAATTGGAATTAAACTAGTTTTTTAAAAACTTATCTGATATGAGAACCCTTACAGTAGTACCACATGGACAATAAAGCCCACCTTTACCAATCATTTCTTATTTTTTTAAATCTTGAACATTAATCACAGCAGAGAGAGCAATAACAAAAAAATGAGTATTAACGTTGATCAAACAATGCTTAATATAATGATGCAGTTTAACAACAAGGATTAAAAATTCAGCCCCATCCAAACATTTTTGACACACTAACTGATGTATTGTCATCCAAGACCACTCAGAAAATCAGGGGAAAAAAAGTTTGTAGGAGGAGAAAATTTACCCTGAGTATCCATGCCAAGAGATCCTTGGATTCCTGGGTGCTAATGTTAGGATTGTGAACAAGAGCTTGCAATAAGGTCAGAATGCTTTCATCTGTATCACACACACAAAAAAAAGGAGAAAGAAAAACCCAACAGAATTAATAGTTAGAAAGATGTAATAAAAACTTCTGAGGTAAATAAAGATTTCATTGCCAGGAAATAACATGTCAAGATTATTCATAATGATGACAAACCAGTCAGAGAGACATTTTTTTTTTTTACACAATGATTGGACAGTATGAATTGTAAGATTGAATGGCTTAGAAAAAGAGGTTGATGGCTCCAGTCTGACATTGAGCCCCCTGGAAAGACCCTTCACCTGATTGTTCTCACCTATCTAGGACTAAAATGGGTAAAAAGCTCTGCTGGTGAGTGAAATCTTAAAACAGACGATCTACTTCCTGACACTGTGAGTTCATCACTGAATCATTAATAGCTCTCACCTCCAGGGATGTAAATGGGTCTTGGAAAACCACTAGGAAAATTGTTAATGGAGTGTTATGTAATCTTATGTTGGTTCTGTCCAGAAAACTATCCCGATCAGGATGACATTATTTTTTCACGTATATCTAGAATATTACATACATACATATCCACCCAAAAACCATGCCAATTGCAGTAAATTATGTTTACACAGGATCTATAACATTTCAGACCTCTTAGAAGACAAGAATTGATCCAGGCCTAGAACTAGAAACTATAGTATGGGACTATATGCCTAATAAATCTAGACTAGATTAGTGACTAGATCTAGATTTAGGCTATTTATAGATTTGAATTGCAGCAACTCATCCTAAGCTTTGATCTACAACCACCATTTTGTGGGTCTACTACTTAGAATACAGATCTACTCTAGATCTCAATCTATAGGATAGCCTATTCTGCTCAGTAAATGTTTTCCCTTTATCCAATGAGGTTCAGTTTGGAGCTGTGATGCATAGAAAAGGCAACTTCAGCTAATTACCGTAGATATAGCACTTGCCCATGTTTCTTGTTCTTAGGTCTAGCTTTTTAATCTATATCTAGCACCTTATGATCAGTTTTAGTCCTAAATATTCTAGCCCTCAAAGTACAGGATAGGCCTACGAGAGCTGCTTTTATTTTCACGAGTACCGAGACAAGCCTAGCCGGGATTCATCTACCTGTCCTAGGCCTACTGCTGTTCAGCACAGTTGTACAATATGCCTACCTCGCTAATCCATCTGAATCAAGTTTTTCACACAGGTCGGGATCTACATCTTATAGACCGGCCATTCCATCCTGACAAAACAGTCCCATTTAAATCTACTTTTCAGTCTTGCCGCCATTTTTTTTCTCACAATAATCGACCTCAGAACTCTTCACGAAGCATCGCATTTCAAAATACTCGATACAGCTGTAGTATCCGCGAGGCCCTATGCCTTAGCTCGGCCTATCTGGTCTGAATTGAAATCGCACAAACCAATTTCGAAACTGGGCAATATTTCCTAGTCTTCCACTAGGAAAGCATCATACGCTAGGCCAAGCAAAAACACCCGTCTCCTTCCTAGCCATCCACTAAGAAAAAATGATCCGTTTGAGAATTCTTTTGCCACCTATAGAGCAATTCAAAAATTGCATTTCTCTAGTGGTAAGAGTACTCATTGGGTTCTATAAGCCCAGATTGTAGGCTAGGCCTAGGCCCACAGGCCTACTTAGTGACCCCGACTTCATTGGCAATTACATTAGGCCTATTTACAATTACAGCGCCGGTAGGCTAGTTGTAGGTGTATAGGTAATTCAATGTTAGATTTTAATCGGTTTAAGTATGGGAATGCAATTTTATTACTGAAGGGGCTTTTGTAACTTGATCTTTTGGTACTTGACACACAAACATGCACAATTGCGCTGATTTAAAAAAAATTTTTTTTTTGCCTAGGAATTCCTAGAAACTAGAAAAGATTTACATCCCTGTTTAAAGCAGATTAGTAACATGTATCTTTAAAAATGACCAATTAACCAGTTTATCAAAGTAATAACAGTCAATTTGATGGAGTTTTGAGTCATTTTGTGTGTCATCAGTAACGTCACCGAGAGATGCAGTTTTCTCAAATTCAGCTCTTTGTTTACAAAAAATGCTAGTCGGAAATATCTTTTAACCTTTAAATTTCGGTTCTATAAGGAGCAGTAGATCTAGATATCAACAAGAAATGGTCTTTTTTGGAACTCTAAAAATCATTGGTCATGAAACAAAATGGAAGCGACCTTTCGAGAATGGTTCATAGATAAACAAAAAAAGGTTCTCTGAGATTTCGGGCATTTAGGCGGTATTTCAGAAGACATGACAGACCAAGATGAATAACTTTTGAACTTTGGTAGCAGCCGTAAGTGCTAAACATACATGAAAAGATCATAATAGAGTTTGCTTGCGTATAATCCATTCTTTTCTAAATATACAGTGGTCAGGTTTAATTACTAAGATTACCAAGTGCTTGTCGATTCTTGAAAAATGCCATTGTTCCATGCCACATGTCTAAATGAACACCTATGATAGCTCCTTGTCCAAACTTCGAGCAAAATTCTTCTTTGAGCCTTCCATGGTGTATGCAACCATCATAGGAAATACCCCAACTATCATTATCATGTCCAAGCATGCTGCAAAACATACTTGAAAAGGTATTCATGCCTACAGCTGAAGTACCAACACCCACCATCTGAAGAAAGAAAAAAAAGAAAGCCATGAATAATACTTTGAATGCAGAAAGGAAAAAAAAAAAGAAAGACTGAAATACAGCTGACTTCACTCGCAGCGGTGTTCTTGGGGGAACAAAATAGAAAGAACGCTACGTCAGAAGTCCACTACAATATTGCAAGACAAATTCCAGTCAAATAGTCCCGCTGTAACTTTACTGTGACTAGCCTACACCTACAAGCACATAGTTATAGGGCACTAACCTAAGCACAAATACAGCTAAAAAATTGACACAGTTAAAGCATTTATATAATGCCTTACACCATTCTAAGAAAAGTCTCAAAGCATTTAACAATACTTTATCCCCAGCCAGACATATCCCCTGGCAAGTATTGAGGATAGTGGAGCACAATCAGCACAACAATAATAATATATTTATTGAGCGCCTTCCCTCCGAAGAGCTCAAGGTACATTACAGAGATTTAAAATACAATGTCATGCATTACTTATTAGTTACAAGGACAAACATGATAAATACGAAATTAAAATATATATTAGAATGTTTCATAGTTCGTTAAACATTTCTTTAAACATTTCAAGCACAAACTTTATACCTTTTACCACATTTTAATTTACAAATTAAAAGGTTCCATAAAGTAAATTGTTTACAACTGAGATTTGAACTGACTCAGTCTCAGCAAGCTGGATGTCATGAGGCAAATCATTCCAAATTACAGCAGCTTATCTTTGTAGGACCAACGGTTGTGAGATGAGTTTTGGGCTTACATATCGTGTTCTTGTTCCGTGAGCTAAGTGTTCTTTTGGGAATATATTGAAATTAAACGTTTTAGATAAAGTGGGAAATCTTCATTATGAAGGCATTGATAAGTCACTGTAGTTGTAACTATTTTGTAATTCATGCATGGTTTGACTGGGAGCCAGGATAAATATTTCATACTGGTGTTAAATGCTCTCTTTCAGAACCTTGTATGACAACTCTTGCAGCATTGTTATGTATTTGTTGTCATTTACTGACCTGTGTCATTGGAAGTCCGGCCTACAGAGAATTATGAGAGTCGAGACCAGACAAGAAAAACCAGCATACCTATTTGTTGGTGACATATTGCTAAGTACTCATTTAACACCTGAGTAAAGTGAAACCAGTAAAAGACACTAGCCGTTGTGGTAAGAATCGAACCCAGCACCTCCCAATCCCTGAACCATCTATGACACAATAAACCGGGCTTTTCACATATGCTATGGAATGTAAAGGGCTAAGCATAGCAGCATGCTGTCAACTTTAGGGTGGACTTGATAGAGTGGGGTTGAACCTATAGGCAAAGCAAAGTGGGCAGAATAATTGTAAAATAATATGTAAATTGGAAGGCCTCTACTAGGCATACCAGGCAGCAGGCAGCATGGTGTGCTTTTACATTGCAAATCATTTGGCTTATTTTGAAACCAATAATAGAGTAAAAAAGAAAAAATTTACAAGGCAAAAAAAATCATTACATCCTTTGCCTTTTTATTACAGATAATAAGTGCCAAGGATAAGAACACACTTCACTGTAACCGGCATGACGGATGTAGTGAAGTCAATACAACCGTCTGATTTTTAATGAGTTTATGTAACGTCAGTGCCCGTTCCATACAGAAAGATCACCACATCCAAAGATCTCTACAAGCAACTTCCCCATAAATGAAGTCAACTGTATACAGATCAGGGGCCCCTCTTGAGGCAATAAATAAAATTTCATGTGATATGATAAATGTTAACAATTATATATTTCTTAATCAAGTGTCACAATTTTGTCTGACTAACCATCATATCTACAGTAATCAAGATCTTACCTTGATCTACGCTCTTTTGCATCAAAAATCATATTCAAGCATATTTTCTTAGTTTCTTTTAACATTTAAAAAAGAGCAACTGTGGATGCACTATGTCAGTGGCCCACAAATGAAGCCGTTATGCTACTCATCCTATTGGATCTATATCACCCGGACATCAAATATAGAGCAGCACATGATCGCAGGCCACGGCTGGACACCATTTAAAGATGACCCATCTTCTTACAGGACTGCATTTTATTAACAACATAAATTCCAGATTCCAGATAATTTGATCTCTACATATAGATTTTGAAATGTCTCTTCTATTTTTCAACAATTGAAAGCATTGTTTCTTTCTGTACAAACGGCTGAGGTGGAGACAAGAGACTACAAAAGATAGTACAGTACTTGTGCTCTAAGAACAGACCCCTGGGGAGATTGTAATATCATGTTGCTAGTAGGACCATGCATATAGATGGACTACAAGTAATGACTATTTTTACAAAGGCTGTTGTGTTACTCTCTCATTTGTCAAACAATCAAATGCACAACCTCAAAGTCAAAGGCTAATGACATGATCAAATCCAATCAATTCATTTCTTTCCTAGCCTGTCAATCATGCAATAGATTCCCATATGCTAAACAAGAAATGTGTAGCCTTATGGGTGAGGGTGTTGAGCCAAAGACCAGTCACTCAATTGACCAAACACAACAAGTCAAGGAATGCCTCCTAATTCACCATCACCACATTGGTGAGATGCACATCATTGATTAACTTTATTCAGTTGGTTCATAACATTCATTAAGCGATGAATGATTTAGAAGGCATGTCAGTGTAAACTCATTATTTTCCCTGTCGCCATACCTCTGCACCGTCTGGCATCTGCGTTGTGGATAGAACCATGTGCTTTGTTGATGGCCTGTGCAGCTGGGCTGTGACAACTTTTGCTTTGTCCACATGGACAGAATGACACTTTTCCGTCTGGCAGGTACATATTATACATTCCTGTCAACATCTGATAAAAGCTGAGATGTATAGCTTAATCAGAAAACACAAAATGTTCTGGGATATCTAGTGTATGTGCAAATATACATTTTGTCAAATTAGAAAATAAAGTTTCTGTTCAAAATTGTGTTGTTAGCAGGACTGGGGCGTGTTGTTAGAGGGCAAATTTATATATAGAAAAATTCTGTTATCTGCAAAAACCGTGGCAGTACACAGACCGTGTTGTTAGAGCGCTATTGCTGTACATGTATAAAGATGTACATTTACTTGCCAGTGGAGTTTTTCAACTTTTGATAGACTGAGACTTCCTGCTGCCATGTCCCTGTTTGCTATGTATTATGCTGTTCTGTTTTCCACTTCTTGGAATATCTTTTCTCAATTGGGAAAAGGCAATGAGTGACAATGGCAATGCTGTGTTGGTAAAAAGCAAGAGAAGAAGGGTTGGAGGAGATTTATGACTGAGCCACAATTTATGCCCTCATAAGTTTAAAATGACTGAAACTTTGGTAGGCATTGTCTCCCTGAAGGAAAAGTATTTGTCATTTTAACATCATTGCCTTTGATTCATAACCATTGCATGTAATGTAACACAAACATGTGGCGAGTGAGAATCGTGTGAAGCCGTCAGCCTGCACAAATCAGTCCTAGCTGCTATTGCATTTTTCATTACAGTTTTAATGTCTTCAATGATTTAAAATCAATATGGTTGGCTCCAGCAACTGATAGACTTGTACTGCATTATAACAACTGATTTCAATGATCTCTAGGGTAAAAAGATTAGTACTGTATCAGAAGCGACAGGCAGTCAGTAGTACTGCCTACATAGGTTTTGGTAGTTTGAAGTAGCTTAGTTATATAATTGTATACAAACTCTCTCTCTCTCTCTCTCTCTCTCTCTCTCTCTCTCTCTCTCTCTCTCT
>JAOYNN010055774.1:0-12301 GCA_025770095.1 Goniobranchus kuniei | reverse complement strand
GTACCCATATAATAATAATAATAATAATAATAATAATAATAATAATAATAATAATGAACTTTTCATTTAGCGCATTATCCCATCACATGGTTAGGTTCAATATCATTGGATTCATCAGTCCTTGTAATGAAATGACCTCTTTTCATCATGTCAATAATGCTTTCCTTTCAAATATCCCCTATCTCTCTCACTAAAGCTGTTGCTTTTGACCTTCTGCATTCAATGTCTTTAATTAAAGAGGAATCAGGATTGGTCTGCCTTGATAGGCTTTGAAGCTCACATGTTGCTGCAAAAGATAAGATCTGTTTAGCAATAAAAGTAGCAATGTGTGCCTCTGCTTTAAGCACCCCACCATTGTGAATTGATTCATCTAAAGTTGTTACTGATTTAAATTTGTGTGAAGGTTGCAGCCATATAATGCAGAATGACATGGAAAAATCAGTGGAACAAATAAGACAAAAGGCAAAATTGGGTACTAATTCTGCTTTGATCAAAAAAGGCCATTTCTCAGTATAATGTGTCTCATTGGGTTGGAGCTTATCCCTGTTTCTATAGCATGAAGTAGACAGTAACAGACATTATCCATGACTCTCTGAATAGGATGCAAGTCTATTGCAGAGTTCTTTTCCAGCCAAAGCTGTACCCATTTTCACCTGGGTCGTGTGAAGCAAAAGGGGTAAACTTTCTTGCTTAAACAATAAAAGCATATGTCCATAGCAAGAATCAAACCTGCTGCCTCTCAGTCCGCAGCCCAATGATCTACTACTGAGCTACAGTGGCCCCTAGGCCTACATTTATTAAATCTAGATCTAGATCAAGATTGAGATGATTAAGATACGAAGCTTCTTCAATTGAATTCACACACAAATGAAAATCTTGATTCTATCTGGAATCTGGTAGATCTATTTATTATACAAATTATTAGCTCCACTTCAGTTTTGCTCAGATGGACTAAAAACTATGATGAATAAAGCAGGAGGTAATTAACCACACAACTTTAACCAAGGTAAGCATCATGGTAAGCAATGAGAAATCATAGCAGGACAGATGAATTGCAGTGCAAGTACGAAGAATAATCAAGAAGTACTAAATTCCAAATAGAAACTTGACGACTTACAATTATAATTTCAAGATATCCTTGTTATACTTTTGTAATTTTAATTGTGCCTCGGTAACTCCGTAATGAGGGCCATTTTTCCTTTGCTGTTATATGGAAAATTTATAAAACTAACTAGATGTGCTTTTCTTTTGCCTTTTAATTTGTCTAGTACCACTAGTGATAATGTTGTGGTTGTTGATTTGGTACATGTGTATATCAATTGTTATGTCGATTAGATTATTCATGCCTTTATAGAGATTTGTAGGCTTAATCTAGCCCCATCTTCTTCAAGTGGGATCCGTCCTAATTTTTCAATAGCTGTGCTATAATTGTAGTGGTACGTTACGAAGCATCCACATTCTTTTGAACTTTTTCCAGATTTTTTTCCATTGGTGTGTGGATCCCAAACACAGTATCCATATTCTAAAAAAGGTATAACAAATGTATTGACATATTTTTCATTAATTGATTTAGGCAATTGGTTAGATTATGTCTCAAGAATGCCAGTACTGATCTTGCCTTTTTGGGCGCTGCATTATTTTTATCTTTCTTCTCTCTTCCTCTCCATCCCATCCAATTTCTAAGATCTTTCAATTACAGGGTGACTCACAATGAGTGCAAACCCATAAAAATAACCACAAGCTGCTACACATAGGAATGGATTGAGTTTATTTTGTACACCCATCAACGTAAGATGATACCAATTAAGTTCTGAAAATTTGGGGTCATTTCAGTTAGGCGGTCCACTTGTTATAAAGATATGCTCCAAATGTCCACTGCATTGATGGAAACACTCCTCATGCGCTGAGCAAAATCATCCACCATGTGGACACACTCTGCTCCTGGAATCTCTCTGATCCTTGTTATTGCAGCTTTCAAGTCCATAATTGTCTGGGGGTTATTCTCATAGATGTGGTCTTTTAAATAACCCCACAGATAGAAATCTGGGGGGTTATGGTCAGGTGATTGTGGGGCCTACATGGTGTTACATCTTCTGTACCATCTTCTTTCATCTTTTCTCTTTACATCCGTCATCCACTCATTGTTTTCTTTTTTATTCTCCTCAAAACCTTTACATTTTGCAATGATTCCCACTCATTACTCTTGAAAATCACAATACCTCTCCGCTTAAAAAACAAATTTGACTCCAATACTTTTTTGCATGGTTTAAATAATATAATTTTATTACTTCTTTTATATATGTATCATATATATTATGTATATCTTTTAAGAATAGCACATTGATTCCGACATGAACGTAAGTAAGTAACAGGTATCAAAACAATAAGGCCATACACAAAAACAATACTGAAAGCACTGATAGTAAACAGTACTTTTGGAAATAACAGATTCTTAAAACATGTACCTTTACAATTCAGGTACACCTACAAAAACTACTACCGCTACTTCTTAGAACATCCAAGACCAGTTGCCTTTGTTTCTAAATGAGGATTTTTAATTTATGCAATGTAATTATGGACAGGCTTGAGTAAAAGTTGACTTAAACTTTGTGGAAATTGATATATTCAGTGTCAAATAATTCACAAACATTTTGTTTAAACCCAAACTATTTGTACAAACTGCTTCAATTGATTCCATTTCTTTAGCATGAGAAAAGCCTGACCTTGGGGACAGCAACAATTTGTTTGAAACGGGAAAATCTGTAACACAACATACAATGAAACATCGTTGTAATGAGACATTGTGTTCAAACTGAAATTTCATTATACATGAAGTCTTGTTATTCTTAAAACTAAAGGCAAATAACACAATAATACAATGCACCATGCAGTGTGTAACAAGAAATCTATCTATAGTGTCACATTCAGATCGTGTTGCCAAGGCTGAGGGTTAGCAGTTATTTTATTTATCTATTTGGGGTTTTAGGGCTCAGTTTGACTGCAAAGGTCATCTCAGCTCCCATGAAAAAGCAAGACAAAAGACTAGTTTAAAGAAACAGAAAGAACAGAAGTAGTAAAACGATTTTCAGATGAGGAAAAGATTTGCTAAAAGGGGAAGCAGACATTTAAAATAATAAACATAAAATAACCTGAAGGATACAAGAAGAGATGATTTACTGACCATAAAAAAATCATCTCTCTAAAAAAAAATATACCTAGCAATATAATATAACTAAAAAAAAACTAAACAGAGAGATGATTTACAGACAAAAACAAAAAAATTCTCATCTCTCTAAAACAAATAACGAATTAACAATGGCCATCAAGCCCCAAATAGTGCATTTGATAACCACCCAGGATTTTCTACCGCCCTTTGTGTACAAAAGAACTCAGTAAATCTAAAGGGACTCCAATAGTATTTTTTAGTCATGCAATGCACATGGATGGGGGATAGCCACTGAATAATGTCAAGTTCCCTCCTCCAGCAAAACTCTCCCCTCTGCAGACACAAATGAGAGCCTGACAGAAGAAGACAGAAAAGAGAAGAAGCACTCTCAACCCTCACTGACCTCTTATGAATCAGAGAGGGCGAGAGCTGCCTTCGTTGCCTTCTACGACATACTTGGACAGTAGGCAGTGGGCTAATTCTGCTCCTCTCCCCAGCTGGAGAGGTCTTGGGTACCACCTGGGAGAGGGTTGGCAGTGTTGCAACCCAAATTTGTATATTGTGATAGACCCTAAGACCGCCATAGCACACAGTACAATCATTACTACAGAATAGACACCAATCAAGAGAATGCTTTCTTTATCTTAAATGATTTTTCACCTCAAAATCCTGACAAATTCTCATTCTTCCTGTATCACTTGTTGTCTAGTTTTGTTATAGCGTTACTGTTGCTTTTTAGATTTTCTTGCCATTGCCAGGGCCTCACTATTACAGCTGTTATTACACATGATGATCCATTGTATTAAGAATGACAGGTTTATTTTTGCCATGGGATAAGATCTATGTGACTTCTTTGATTTTTATGATTTTCAAAGCAAATGCAATAACAAGTTCATTAAGAAATCATAGAAGTAAGTTGGACACCAGTTGGTTCCAAAAGAGATGGAAGACAGAAATCTATGCAGTAAAGGGTTCTGGTGAGAGAAGAAACAAAAAGGCTGAAAAATTCCTTTTAAACATGGAATAGTTTAACCCTACAAGTAGTATAACCTGGGTTTTATCTTATAAACTCAAGTTGTCTTTTAACCACCATCAATGGCAGGAACCATAAATCTGATAAGAATCAATGTAATTAACTGGCAGTATTTCAGAATCCTGATAGTAGCAGTTCAATGTGGACAGAATACGGAAATGATAACAATGACGATAACTGCACTGTAGTTAAGCAAGTGAAGGGAATAGAAGCTTTGTGTGAAAACCTAAATATAAAACTTCCATATTATCAGTACCCAGTGTTTACATATATAACTAATTTTTAAAAACTGTTTAGCAAAAAGAATTCTGATAGCTGACATTTTCAGCATGCTCAATTCATAAATATATGTCTGAAGAATAGTTCATTTTCTTTTATCCAGTCCATTTTAAAACAACCCTGCACCCTCCCCGCAACAACAACCAAAAAAAAAAAAAAAAGAAAAGAAAAACCCCCAAACCAATAAAACTTTTATTTGATCAAATTAATCACTGACAATAAAACATGTTAAAGATAAAGGATAGGAGGAAATATTGTAAGAAAAAGTAAATCTTATTCAAATATCATTTGAAAATAAATTTAATTAACAGGTCAAAGCACCACGTTGTACAAGATGTTTGGCAGACAACACTGCTGCAATCTTTTTTCATTCACTTATCTATGATACCACAAATGAAACAATTAAGGAGCAGGTCTATTCCATTCCCTTATGTGTCACGCTATCATTTCTTTTCACCATAATATAGTACTACATTTTTAAAACATTTATGATGGTTAATCCTTGTTTCTGAGGAATCACTTTTGATTTAATGAAATCTATCTATGGATGTAGTAAGGGGCAGGTCAACATCGTTCCCTGATGTGTCACACTGGCGATGCATAAAAATAATTCCATGGATACACTCTTGGACAGGTAATTACTCCTACTCAAATTGTTCAACGGTGACTCTATTTTTAAGAAAAGAAAATAATTTCTTGAAAAGTCAGTTTTAACCTACAATCTGAAACAACCAAGAAAAAAATCAAACCAAAAACACAAAAACCCACAAAAAACCAACCCAAAATTTACAAGACAATACGAAACCTCAACATATGACAATACATATTTTCTAAAATCATTATTTCACTCTATAATAAATTTAAAAAAACAAAACAAACCATAAGTGGTATGGTAGGTGGGAGTAGAAAAACAGAGCACAGGGTAAAATTAGAAAACAGAGCAGAGGTCAAAACTATAAAAAAGCAATGGGTAAAAAAAGAAAGGAGTCTGCAGACACAAATGGAATGGTTGGTGGAGAGAGTCAAAGATACATGGAAATGATAAGAATTTGACAAGATATGGCCATTTTCATAAAGACAAGGGATGTAGTGAGAGGTGGAAAGGTATGGTAAGAAAGAATAGAGACAGAGAAACACAGAGACGCTCCAGGCAGATTCAGATACACAGAAATGCAGAAAGGCTACAGATAGGTAGGTCAGAATATCCAAAGAAAAACTTTCTATGTGACATCCTCATCACAACAAAACCAGTTTTATTTATTTCAACACATGAAGATACAAAAGGTATAAGAATAAGGCAGGAGTGATCAGTCTGGCCATTTTGCTTAAGTGGCCGTTTTTGGTACAAACTTGTTTTTCATTAAAATACAGACCTTTAAGTGTCTGGTACAAAATAAAAAATTTGGCTAAGTGTTCAGTCGAGCGAAAATCTCTTCCTACTCAACAATTATTTGTTCTTAATTTGTCAAAATGCACTCATAAAACTGAATGAATGGGACATAGCATTATTCATTACAATACGCGGAATAAAATGAGGGTCTGATGTGGCCAGTACATGTTATAAGTAGGCCCAACATTCTTTGCATTAGCTATTAGGCTAAAGCACCATTTGAATGGAGATAGCAGTCAATTACATCTCATCTGTTTTATTGGCTGAAACTTTGTTTAATACTGCAGGCCTGAGTAATTTTAGCTAATCGACATTTGCCTGTCCACTCCCCTCTCTTTCTTCTCCCCCTCATTAGAGATTGAAAGAATTGCAAGCATTTCATTTTTGACCCTATGGGTATTTACCATTGTAGGCTTACCTAATTAAGTCCAATCACCTTCTGGCTGTTCGTAGTGACCATCCCTTCCCTCTCAATCATCCCCTCATGAGATTGAAAGAACTGTAATCACATTGTCTGTGGTTGTTAGTGCTAAGCTGGAATCTAGATTCAGATTTGGATAACCAGTTAGCTTTTTCTGACTTAGATATCCAGTTTGTAGGCTTAACCCGTTTCGACCTGGATTTCCACTTAGATTTTGACTTGCTTTCACTATCTAGATCAACAGGAGTGATTTAAATCTTAGTAAGATCAAGTCGAACTTTCCCCCTCTTCTCCCTTTACTTCCTGTCTTTGAGTGTCTTGTGTCTTACGAGCGTGGTGATGAGTAGACCCATAGTTACAGCTTAATATTAGGCCATATCATAGCATAGGCCTACAATGCACACACTGTGGCAAAGCTCTCACTCTTCAGCAAGAACGATCCAAATCGTGAAACCAAATCAGTGAGTTGGTTTCATATCTAGATCACATTGGTCATGCCACAACCTTAAAAAAAAATCCGGGTAAAGATCCAATCCAGCTATCCAGTTATTTAAATCTGGATAACCCGGTTAGCTTGTTCTTCGAAATCCAATTCACTGCTCAGCACTGGTGGTTGTCCAGATATCTTAGCCTGACTGGCTAAGGTCTCTGTCAAAGAATTGGTGCTAGGTGACCATATGCTGGGACCAGATACGCAAGTAAGGATTAAAATGGGTCACAAGAGATGTAAATGCCAAAAATCTCAAACCACTCTTGAATCTTTTTTCTCTAAACCAGGTTTATTGTTCATTTTACCTGTCCTGACCCAATGAATCCTCTTCTCGTTCATTAAGTCCACATTTCCCTCCTTCCTACTTTTTCATATGTGCTGATGTTTCATTTTGTGCATGTATGTGTTTGTATGTATGTGTGTTCTTGTATACTGTATTAAATGTAGATGTATAATAAAGATCATAAAAAAAAACAAACAACAAAACCCAACAAAACACCACCAAAATTATTTTTTACCATACTATACATTTCTACATTTCCTATTGACCACACTAAACCTCACCGTAAACAAGGTAGAAAACACAGTTAACCTCACCGTGAACAAGGCAGTGAATACTACAATAATAATAATAATAATAATAATAATAATAATAATAATAATAATAATAATAATAATAATGATGATGATAATAATAATGATAATAATAATAATAATGTATCGTAATTTACACTTTATGTCACATTTAGTTTTCACATCTCCTGTGAGATCCATTTGATTAACCGTAGAAAAAAAAAACTTAAATAGAAAAAGACAAAATGGTAAATGCAATCGTTGGTCAGAATGACTGATTCTCTTACTTTCATCCTTTTCACTCAATCAATTCACCATGAAGAAGCCCTGCCCCTGACTTTTCCTTGTAAATTGTAGTCAATCATGAGTTTCAATCAACGCACTCCAGGTCAAATTGGTCATCGAGTGGCCTCGCCTTCAACGAAAGCCATTGGGCTGTGTCGCCTGGTAGAGAAATAGTGTGGACAGCGAATACGCCCTTATTTTTGTGAAAGAGATCAGCTAAGCTTCGCTGATATGCCCTTGTTTTTTTCTTTGATTGGTTCTCAAGGGCACAATTTTGCGCTCTGGTCAATTTCTGCTATCCCACAATGTTCGTTGGATTCTATAGTACACATTAAGCCAAAAAAGTGATTTTGTGTTTTTTTACCCTTTTTTGAGATTATAGACCCTTTATATTGAAAACGGCAGAACAGATCCTACATCCCTTTTTTCTGTTGTAACGGCACAATTAGAGAGCTGCACCATAAATAGAAATTGATCTTTGTGTTACTAAATTTAGTGACTTGGGTATAGTTGGATGCTAGTCCATGGTCATTAGCATAAATGCTGAGCCTTGGACGCCTCTCTACTGTGTTGTTTTTCCCCACCCCTTTCCTTAGCCAAGTTAGCACCATTTTACTTTGTGATGCAGTCATCCATCTCATTCCCTGTGATAGACTCAAGAGAATGACGTTAAGTCCTTCATATATAGTCAGTGCATGTCATTGGTTATTCTGTCTCCCCCTGTATTGACCTGCCCCACCACTCTTAGTTGCATGAAATCAAGCGAGTAGGGTACAATTTTATCATTGGTGTTCTTTTTTTTAAAAAAAAGCTGAGCTTTTATACAGGGCTAAATCCACTGAATGTGCTCAAAGCACTTTACAAATGTTCCCTGACAGGCCTTTTCCAATCAAATACCTTCTCTACCCCCCTGTGGAGTGTACAGAGATGCAGCCATTTAACAGGCGCACATACTCTTTGTACTTAGAGCAGTTTGTGCTCCCAATCATTTCCCATCTCTTCTCTTGTTCATGTTTTGGTATTCAACTGTAGAAAATTTCAATATTTCATTGCTTTACCTGAGCAACAGAGTCCTGCTAATTGTTTTTGCAGTCAAGGGAAAGAACCTAAGAAAATTTATGTCTTTGTATGGGCATCTTGAAATGCTGCTCTCATAACAACCTCTGATATAACAGCAGATTTTGAAATGTCATTTATATGCAATTTTATGAGACTTTTAGTTTGTTGAAAATTTAAAGATTTCTGATGGGTGTAACAATTGAGAAGATAGTACTAAATGTGTTTTCAGAATTTGTGCATTGCAGGTTATGTCTTTTACCTATGACTTCAAAGGTCTTTAGTTTGGAAAATGTCATCCATTTGTTTCATTTTTATATTGGAGTTACCAAGGAATGACATAGAGGCATTGTAAGCTGAGTAGTAGGACAACTTCGTATGAGAGTTAAGTCTAAAGTTAGGATACAAAGTGACACATACCAATTGATATGTACTGAATCAACAACCATAACATCGATAGACTAAACAAAAGCAAAACTATAGAGTGCCATATTCAAATCTAGAGTAGCACCTGAGTTCCTTTTCCCCTAGCTCATTCAGACTGTGGAATAGAACCTCTGATTCTATCATATACAGTCAAGATGTGGACTCTTGCAAACAGTCGCTTCAATAGTTACGGTATATACGGTTCTACTGAGTCAGTTGGATTATTTGGAGAAGGAGAAGAAGAAGGAAAAGAACATTCATGCATTGTTCACTAAAGTCATCTTTATGCCACACAAGCTTTCTGTAATTGCCATCTCTACTAGAAATCAGGAAGGATAAATTTCCTAAACCCCAAGACTGGCCAATTCCAATGCTAGTAGACTCACTGAACTTATGATTGCTTTGTATATAATATGGTCAGTTCTTCTATATGGATGCGAGTACTGGACAATCAGCATCAACATTTAAATAATATTGGAAGCAACAGAAATGTGGTTCACGTGAAAGATATTGAAAATATCATGGATAGAAAAGGTATCAAACCAAGAAGTACTGGATAGGGCAAACGACTACAGATGAAATTTATGGCCATGTTTACAGGAAAGGAGGGATAGATCAAATAAGAATGACGGGAAAAATTAGAGGAAAGAGAGACAGAGGATGCCAAGGTATGACAATCGTAGATAGCCTTAATCCCTGGGCAACCAATAACTCAATGAACTACACTTCATTCATGAAGGCCTCTTATTGAAGACAGGAGTGGAGAACCAAAACCTTCAATACCTGTTTCAGACAAGATACCTAATGATGAGGATGTATATAATATCAGTGTGTTTTATGCTAAAAGTCTGCAGTTTATAATAATTGTGGCATCTATGAACTTGCACGGCTATTATATACTCTATGTGTTAGTATGATTTAAAGCCATTCCATCCATCATCAAGTGTAATGTGTGAAGCTATTGTTTTCTTCTATCCTCAGGAATAATATGAAGGCATTATATCATTATTTCTTCATAGGTATTGTGGTGTAGCTGGTCTGTTATTGGAAAGACAAATAGATTTTATTTTGCTGGTGACACTGGCTATTGTGATGGATTCAAAGAAATAGGTCAACAGTATGGACCTTTCACCCTGGCAGCAATTCCCATTGGACCATTCAAACCAAGGTAGCTTTCATTATGCTATTACCTGTCAAATTCTATGTTTCCAACTTCAGTAAGTGGTTAAACTAACTTTTAAGTCAAGTTTAATTCAGACTGTACTTGAGACTTACATTTTACAGCTCTATTCTTGATGATCTCCCTGAATTTTGTCAGCCCAAGCACAGTTGAGTAAGTAATAAAACTTTTCTGCAAGGATACATAGTTTCAAAGACTGTCCTACATAGGAGTGGTTTTAAAGATTCAAGCTTCAGTCATGGAACAAACTCCCTATTAGACTTTATGTAAAGTGTTTAAATTTTCAAAAAGTTTTTGCCTCAATATCCATTTATTAGAGAATCATTTTACATGCACAAGGAGGATATAGGGTTGTTGGCATGAGAGAGAACGTTTTGAAAAGAACTGACTGGAGATAGAAAATCCATTGTGACATCCCACCATGGGATAACCTGACAGAAAAAGATGTGGGGTGAAGGGACCTTGATTTTACTACTAGTGTCCCACTTTGATTAATGGTAGAAACAAACAGAGATTTTAGTGAAACCCCATTTAGGGCAGAGACAAGACGATACAAAGGAAAGAACATAAGAAAAAATGCTGCACCAGTTGGAATCGAAGGTGGGACCTCCGCGTTGGCACCCTCCACCTTGCCATGCAAAGCCAATGCAATACCGCTCGACCATATGGCCTCCTCCAAAAAAAAAGGAGGTTCCATAAACAAGTCGTTCTTACGCTACCCCAACATGACTTGCAGTTTTTTGTTTTTTTGTGTGTTTTGTTTTGCTTAGATTTGTAAACTTGGTTCATATTGTCAAGCAAATCTTGAACGTTTTTGTTTGATACCTTTTGTTAGCTTAACATTGGTATTCACGTTTGATCTTTATTCTTTTTATAAATTAAAAGAATAAAACACAGGTACTTAAAACGGTATCAGGTTTTCTACGTACAAATAATAAACCTGATAAATAAGTTGGTAAATAAATTGATAAATAAGTAAAAAAGAGAAATGAATAAATATAAAATTGAATAGTTGAGGAAATAAATATATAAATTTATAGATAAATAAATAAGTAAATAAATAAATAGACAAATAAATAAATAAATAAATAAATAAATAAATAAATAAATAAATAAGCAGATGTAGAGAAGTTTTGCCGGCCAGAATTGTTTGATTTTTTTCCAATTAAATTTCAATTTCCTAATTGGCCCTACATTGTCTCCAATTGTCACGGGAACCGGCCATAGAACCAGACCTTTCCTCCATGGTAGATGTTTGGCATATTAGCTTAAAAGTTGCAGAAGCTTGGCACCGTACAAAAGTCAAATCCCAACAGTAAGAGGAGGGATTATAACGTATTTGGACCATGAAGCTTAGAACCACATTCCTGATTGGGTAGGGTCCAGCCAGAATACTCGATCCACCCAATCAGATGTTTGGGTATAGCCAAAGGCATACAACAGACATAACAATGATTTCTGGAGGCAGATCTTTACCCGAGCAGCACTGGTGGTTATTTCAGATTTGTACTGTTTCTATTAGATGCAAAAGCACTGGGTTTTTTTCTTCAAATATGTACACACACACACATATATATGCTTATGCATAGATAGACATAAGAGATTTTGTTACATTATTTTGACTAATGGGGAAGACTGGTTTGTAACTTAACTATTCCATGTGAGCATCATAATAATATAGAGTTGATTAAAATGTTCCAGCTTGTACTTTTTCTTGACAAAACCCATCATTGTGTTTCCATCATCATCATCATCGCTTTAAAAAAAAAAAAAAATTTTTTATAATTACAAAAAGTAGTGAGAAAAAGGAACAAATGAAATCAAATTAGAAATAGCAATTTCTTCTTTGGGCGTCTGTTTTAAAGATTTTGATGAAAATACCGCCTCTACCATATTTAAATTTGGATATTGCCATTTTCACTATCTGAATTGCTTTATTTATTTCTGCAAGTTCTCTGTTACTTAGTCTGATTCTTGTATTCACATTAGAATCTGGATTTGG
>JAOYNN010055663.1:0-12301 GCA_025770095.1 Goniobranchus kuniei | reverse complement strand
CGCCTCGATTTCCTGGGGATTTCCTTTTCCTTAGATCTTACTCTTATGATGTATAAACCACTTATTTTTAGTCATATCAGAACACATCAGCTTAAAACACATTTTTTTCTATTACAGCAAAACTGAAAAACGCCAAGGCGCTGTAATTGCTGCCTTTCATTTGAAAACGGCAGAATAAATGAAAAGAAAAATTCAAAAAATAGATTTTTTTCAACCATAATTCAAGTCAGGAATCGAATCCAAGACCTTGGATTGATGAGTGAATGTCACACCCATGTTACCACAGCATGCTATAAAACACTAAAAAGTTATGCAAGTGTCATTTAAAATTCAAGTAATGAACATTTCAAAAGCTCAAAAGACAGCCATTGGTCATAATTGCCTTTCAGAAAAAGAAAAACAATTGCATGTAAGGATCCATTTCATGAAAAGTAAATTGCATCAAACAAACATAAAATAACATCAAATTTGTTCCATATAGAAACAAAAAAAAATGGTGCAAAGGCAAATGGACAAGCAATCAAAAAACAATATGGTATAAGGTGTACCTAATTAGTTACTGCATTTCTGACAATAAATCAAAATTTCAGGAGCAAATACACAACCCTCCCCCCCAAAAAAAAACAACCCACAAACAAACAAAACAAAACAAAACAAAACAAAACAAACAACAACAAAAACAACAAAAAAAACAACAAAATTCATTAGACGAATGTGACTAAGCAATACAGTGTAATTAATTGCAATGATCACACATAATATTATTATCTTATTTTTGGACAATTTCAATTAATTAAAAAAAGAAAAAAAAGAACTAGGACATGGGAAGAAAAACTTAAAACCAATGAAAACAAAACTAAAGGTAATGACCAGTAAGAATACTACAAGTGCGTAAGTTAAAAAAAAACTGGCCCATATAACAGTAAGACAGCAGTTCCACATGACGGTACTAAGTTTTCTTTTTATATACATATACATGTACGTAATTTTGGTTCTTTGTGTTTATAAATAGACATGTATTCATATGGTGTATAAGTGATGAAAGATTTATGTTACAGATTGCGTTTTTAAGATAAAAATAAAAAACATCTCTTGAAAAAGGAAACATCATGCAGGACCAGGAAACTGACTGTATTCTAAATTTTGTATGGGAATGAGAACCCCCAAAAAATAAACAAATTTTATGAACTTTAACTATGCTACCATATGTCATGATTATTAATGTAGAAACTTGAAAACTATCAAGAAAACATTGCTTAATTTTCACACGGTGTGGACTACAAAGAGGATTATCAATTTGGCGCAAGGCTTCTGAGGATTTTAAAAAGTGTCCTTAAATGTGCATTTCGTTTCACCCAGCAAACCTCTACCTAAACATTACATTCACTTCACTTTGAAGGTATCTTTCTGCAGCAAAAAAAAACATTGGTTGAACATTGAAATGAGCCAAGTGTAAAAAGATGAAAACAAAAAAGAAATGAAACATGATGAAGTCTAAGAAAAATTAGGAAAACCATCAACCATGACAGAAGAAAGAATATACAAGAGTACTGATGACAAACTTCCCTGTACCTACACAGAAGTTGACAGATGTAGGGTTGTTTTTAATGTCAGATGTGTCTATTACATCGTTAAAATGTGTGTATTTTTCTTTGATCCATTAGCTATTCATATTTATTTTATTTCAAGAATACATGCAGCTTAAAAAATTATAAAATATTAACTGTTTACACAATATGAATAAATTGTATTTGCATTTTTTATAACTTACCGGCTGCATTATAATCATCTCAATTGACAGAGAGATGAAAAATTGATTTTCGATTTTAAATTTCAAACAACTTTTTTACAAGTGGTAAAATCTGATCATTTATTTATTACATAAATTAAATCTGATTTGTACAACAGAAGTTTAAGTATATGATTTGGCTCAGGCAGGGCAATGAAACAAACCTAATGATTTCATAAAGCCAAAAATGTTAAAGCTCTTAATTAAACTTAGTGAGTCAAACCCACATTTCAATGTCATGAGCAATGAGACATAAAGTATGAAGTATCTCATCATGAAAATCATCTAGAATATGGTACATTACAGGAAAACTATGACAAACTTGATTTTCTTTGGTTTCTTCATTCAAACTGTTTGATAATTAGATGGATTGGAAAGGAGGACTGAGGATTTTATGATTATATACATGCAGGGATAAATCAATTATACATGTAACTTTACTGAAGTGATGATACCATTTCCTTTTGATCTTAAGTCTTGATTCCAAGTTTACTCTATGACTGTGGAACAAGGGGCTCAACTAGACAAAACTGAGAAAGCCTCAGCACAATGCGTACAAAACACTATAGATCATTATCAGCATCCCCTGGCATGGTAAAATTAGCTAGCAACATATAACTGAATGAAATATCTGAACACCACCTGCAGTTTCAAACTGATCAGCTACAGCATCAAAGAATGATGAAACCTGTGCCACCTACTAATAACAGACAATGAAATTCCTGCTAATTCTGCAATGTCCATTAACACAAGCAGGACTTAAAATGACATGAGACCTGGCAGCCTTAAAATCCCTTGTACCGGCGAGATCAATGTGTCAGGGATGATCACAGTAAGATGAAGTGTAAGGCCCCAAACACAGTTGACCCAACATCGACATGCCGCTGATCCGACACCGACAAAATGTTGGGCTGAAATCGGGGTCAATTTATGCAATGCAATTTGTATGGGTTGATGTCGAGTTCAATTTGGTGCCACTGTGATGGACTCAGTGCAAATTATAGTGTATGAATTTTGAGACCAACATTTTGTTGGTGTCGGATCGGCAGAGTGTCGGTGTTGGGTCCACTGTGTTTGAGGCCTTATTTTGACAAGCAGCCTTGTACTGATTTGCCAGATGATTATGATGATGGTTTACTGCAAAACTGTATGTAATTTTTTAGAGCCATTCTGCCAATATTAATCTTCATAATTTTTTTGTCTGAATGGCTTCTGAATCAATGAAAGAGAGGAGAACTGACAAACATGATATAAAAAATGAACAAGCTGGAGGCAAATGCAAAATAGACCACATATACAGATACATTTTACAAAAGTACTATGGACACCAAATATTCCATTTTCATTCCTCTCGAAACGCTGGATGATCCATTTTTCATTCTTTATGTCAATTTTCTATACATGTCTCGGTCTATAAGGCATTATCTCACATAGAGTTGAAGACACCTACTCTCATTACACTATAAAGCAAAATGATGGAATTCTTAGATATTCATCTATCACTGTGATTTAAAAAGGGGCAAGGAGTGAATTCATTACTATATAAGATTACAATAAGGTTTTCATGAGAATATTCCATATTACTGACTTTATTCATATGTGGAAGTTGTATAGAAAACTTGTGCTATATAAATATAAAATGACTTCACACTTGTGCACGGTTTAACTCCTTAATGATAATAATGAGTACAACGTCCCGAACAAGCCTCAAACACATTGTCCTAGTGGGTCAGATTTCATTGATGTATCAAGCAAACTTCTCTTAATACAGTAGCACCAAAGAAAGAAAAAATCACAATGTATACCCTGTTGCACATTTTTTAAAATCTGTTTTTCTCGACAAGGGGCACTGTGTAGTTGTGGAAGCAACACTTGCTCACCAAACAAAGGCCCTGAAGTTTAGCCCACTTTGAGCAGGCTTGAATAAAAATTCAGATTCTTCTGCTTTCTTGTCTCTTCCATTCATGAGCAGGATTTGAGTTACCAATCCAATCTGGACATCTAGCACATAAGTAGCCCAAAAAGCGGATGACCGGCAAAACTGCTTCCATTACAATTCCTCCCCTTTATCTCTACTCTCACAAATTGGTTGCACCAGGTAGGGATCTTTATGTGAAGGCTTTAAATCTAGAACATGTGATATTATGTAATCCCACATCGGAAATAAACAGAAGCAAGAGAAGACGAAGTTGGATAACTTCAAGGCCTTTGACTGTATGCAACATAACAATAGTGGAAATTATGAGAGAGACAGGATTCCCTGTACATACAGTATTATTAAAATTAAAGCAAATCTTTATGAGCAAAAATTAACAGCAGTGAGAGTAGACGATGAGATGTCAGTGTAGGCTAATGTCAGTATTGGAATCAAACAGGGTTGCATACTGTCCCAATATTTCTTTAATAGATGAAATCTACTGTTATTGTGTCTGCTGCGATGTTATGAGATAAATGAAAAACAATAAAATTATAATAGCACAGCTTATAAATATACAGTGGGCAGAAATTAGAAATGCATACAACAGAGTCCTATTATCCACCAGAAGAGAAGGAATAGGAAAATGTATTTAATCAACAAAGGCACACAGTGCAAACAACCTCTCCCTGAATGCCATAAAACCAATATAAAAGAAGTAATAGCAGACAAAACCAAAAGGGATCTATGTATTTCCACAAGTATTGACAATGACAGAATTGGTTGTCACTCCTGATGACCAAAGATTGAGACATCAGAAAAAAATTCACTCCTGATGACCAAAGATTGAGACATAAAAAAAAACAACAACTCCTGATGACAAAAGATTGAGACATCAGAAAAAAAATACACTCCTGATGACCAAAGATTGAGACATCAGAAAAAAATACACTCCTGACCAAAGATTGAGACATAAAAAAAAAATTTAAAAAATACACTCCTGATGACCAAAGATTGTCAGAAAAACCCCCACTCCTGATGACCAAAGATTGAGACATCAGAAAAAATACACTCCTGATGACCAAAGATTGAGACATCAGAAAAAAATACACCATGTATAAAGAGGCTGACACCTGGAAAGCTGCAGCAAATGAAAAATGTATGGCAAGGAAAAGCATGGGAATAAAAGGAAAAAACACTATGTCGATCAAGAAGTAGTTTCCTAATAGCTGAATATGCAAGTGAAGAACTGAATATGATTTTAAAGAACAACTTTTAGGAGTAATTTTGAATTTATATAGTTATAGTACAGTTAAGGTACATGGAACAAAATTTAATAAATCAATACTCAGAGTTAAAGGAGATGGAAGCTTTACTCTTACATGCAATCAAAATTAAAATTAACAAATAAACCATGAAAGTGAAATCGCTATAGGGGAGGGAAAGGCAGGATGTGACATAGATGGAAGTCAGAGAATTGCTTGGGGCCTGCAGATGAAACCAACTGAAGTGGGAAGACATCTTGTAAATGAGAAAATATGCTTTTAGAAGAGCTGTCAGAAGTTTGAGAAGACACACTTCTAATGTGTCATGCCAAATTAGACTTTGAAATGAGACATGGAACTGCTCACCCAATTGCTTAATAAGATTAATGAGTTTCTCTTATATGAAAAAAACTTTCCCTCTTCCAAGCACTTAATTAAAACTTCTATGGCATGATCTGATTTGGAACTGTCGAATTACCCCTTCTTGCCCAATGAAAGACAACTTCAGCCTTTAAGGGCATGTGTGCATAATATAGATTGCGAAAAAAAAAAATCAATTTTTAGATTCCTCCACATTTACGGGCAGTTCATGCAATAATTTGTTTAAAGTTTGGAACCAAAAATAAAGCCTAAAGTGTGAAGTTTAATTATGATTTCCGTTATGATGATTTATCATCTTTCTTATCAACTCTTTTTGTTTCAAACTTTAGCACCCATTTCCTCGTCATTTTTAAAAATCATTTCAACTCAATTAAAGTAGTCTACTATAACTCTTTAATTTTCAAAGATGTTGATATCAAATTTGGTAGTTATTGTGAAGACATTTACAAAGCACTGCATGACAGCAAAATTGGTTATATTTCTGATCTTCTTCTTCTTCTTCGTCAAATAATCCGACTGACTCAGTAAAACTGAGTATAACTGTCGAAGCCCATGAAAAAAAAAAAATGAGTTCAAGCCTATGATGTCGAGTTGCTTGACTTCAGGGTAATCTGGCAGAGGGACCGTTTGAAAGAGTCCACCTCTCTGCAGCATCTGACAGAATCAGGCCTTCTATTCCACAGTCTAAATGAGCTGGGGAAGAAGGATTTTAGGTGACAATCTAGATTCGAATGTGGTACTCTATGGCTTGTTAGTAATTATTGTTTTTATTAAGTTAGGTGAAATTATGGTATTTTTTCATGATCATTTTGCATTGAGAGTATCTAAAAAAAAGTATTTACTTGATTAAAAATTTCTATCCTACAAACATTTGTAAGGATAAGAACCAGTTTTCATAAAATCTGAAGGCTCTGGTATAAGAAATAAAAACGTTTTAGGCTAAAACATAATGCAAAATCACGGTAACGGTAACATAATGACATTTTCAGACATTTTTGGGCTTTAATTTAGTAGATGCCCTATGTGACCTTAATGTGAACAAACCATGTCTGACTACTTCAATGTAAAATTAAATTTTTTTATGCACATATGAACTTAATGTTTTCATTACAGCAAGGAATATCAAAAATACAATTTCCATTGGTATCAATTACTAAGCTGAATTTTAGTAACAATAAGAAAGCAATTCTTTAAATTCTCTTATGTTATTGAGAACAAATTTTTAAGTACTTTACTCATATCGTTACCGAGTGTACTAGCGCTTAAGTCCAATTAATTTAAAAACTGTATACAACATTTTAAAACTTAATGGAAGAATACATCTATTAAACGACTGAAACACAAATTCTCGCATACTAAATGCATAGAAGAAAGTGATGACTCTGATGTTTTGCTATATATGTAAGTGATAAGCATTGAGTTCCATGGGAGGAATCTTTAATTTTTCATCTGGTTTTACTCTTTTCAGGTTCATGGTATGAGTAAGTGTTGTTTCTTTTATATTGGAAAAGCTGAGATCTTTAAATAAATCAACAAAGGACAACTTATTGTGGGATAAGGAGCAAAACAATCCATCTAATGGAAAATTACACTCATAACCTCTTCGGTGAAGAATAAAGCTTGTACCATTATAATTCAAGTTGCCTGTTGCCAAGCTACGTAGACTCACAGCACTAACGTCACAGGGAAGGGGGTTGGAAACTGGGTTAAAGACTCTGTAAAACACATCTGTGTTTATCGTTGTAAAGTACATTAAAAGGGGCTGATTTAAAATGTCTAGCTTACTTAAAGATGGTAAAGATAATGATGCAAAATGAGCCTGATCAGATGTTGAAGGCAATGGTGTTTCTCGCCTCTCTATATTTAGAATAAATTTACTACTTGTGGTCTTTATATCCAGTACTCCCTCTCCAAGACCCCTGTTGTCATCAGACACTAACTGTCTGTCTAACATAACTTCTAACTGACCCTTCGCTAAAGATGCAGCTCCATGGGGCTGGGCAGTAAGCAAAGTAAGCCTCTTAAATTTGTCTTCTAAAATGGCACCCGATGTGAGAGGATAAAAATTAGCTTCTGTTCTAAGCATATTATTTGTTTTCCTCCGAATGAACTGAAAACCATTCTGGTCAGTAAAAAAGGAAAAGTCTGTGTTTTTTACATCAGTATTAAAACGCATGATAACTTCTTTATCTTTCAAAGTATGAATGCTAACCACATTTTCAATGAAAACAGATGAGGCTAAATGAGGTGGATGATTATATAAGGTGATGCGGTGGGTGATGTAAGGTTCAAAGCCAACGTCCACTCTAGTCAATAAAGGCCCCTGCGATATACGAATTATTGGAATGTTTGGAAATAGGGGTTTGGCTGGCCCTTGTGGCACAAAAGTGTAGGCTCCACTACCCTGTGATTTATACAACAGAAAACTGACATTCAATTCTGTAACATTTCCTGATGCAAGATGCTTCAGTCTCAGTATGGATCCTGTCTGAGGATCAATTGCTAGCTGAATTTGCTCATTATCTACAAGCAATGGTTCTGAACTGGAAGTCTGAAAAGACTTTGTAGGAAAGCGTATGGAGCGAGGAACTTCAAATTTGTCTGTGTTAACTGCCGATATCACAGAAGTATATGAGGTTATGGGTCTTTGTATTTTCCTGTAAAGCACAAATGGTGTAATTGACAGCGGTCCAAGTTCTGCTACAAATGTCAACTCAAATTTATGACTAAACACAGTGGCCTCTTCCTCCACATCCCACATTGGACTAATCTGACTGGGAACCAGATATTTGGTACCAGACAGTACCTCTACCTTCTCATGGTCCACAATCAAATGGACTAGTTCTTTTCTAGATTGCATCAAAGGATTAAACACAACAACAGTTGTACCTGCCTCATGAACAGGGATGATTTGTTTCTCAGGGAAATGTTTGTAAGTCTTTCTTACAGTTTCTGGTTTAAACACAACTGGAGATTCAACTTTTCCTTCAGAAAGTAATGATTGTACAGCCTTCCTTATTATATCATGAGATTTGTTGTAAGCGTCAAGCAAATATTCCTCATAATCCACCACAACAAATTCTTTAGCAGTGCCAGTTATTGCATCATGATGAAGAAAGAGACCTAATGATCTTCGTGCCTGTTGTAGAAAAGAGGAAAAGGAGAAAAACCTAGAATCAGCCTGAAGCTTCCACTTTTTGTAAAAAGCAAAATTCAAAGAGTTGAGAATATCTGCTGCCTGAATTGCTGCCTGAACATCCCTCCCAAAGGCTTTGTCAAAAGGTCGTGTTGAATAGTATCCTGTCCAGTAAACCATGTCACGGTCTGAGTAGGGGAAGAAATCTCCACTCAGAATTGGAAAATCGTCTTTCTTGTTTCCTGATGATCTCCTCTTATGTTCTTCATGTACTAGCCTAAAATAGTCTTTAAGCGTTCCCCATTGGAGCTTTATATTGTACTCAGGCTTAGAATTCAAATACTTCATCAGCTTCTCATAGTTTTCATACTGCTGATCCCATTCAATCTCCCGATCATAACGAAAGTCATCACCGATAGGTATCAAGACAGTGTTATAGCGGTAGAAGAATTTCTTTTCTCTGTACTGTCGAAGCAACAGAAGAGCTTGTTGATCTAAGTTTTCTGATGAAATGGGCATGGCTAGACTTTCAGAGTAGTCATCAGGGACAGATCTGAAGTCAAAATTGAGGCAAGCATATTCGTTTGGTCCGCATGTGTATTTGATGCTGTAGAGCATGAAGGGCATGATGTGACAGAAAATATCTGTAGAGCCTTTCCTATCCCACATCTGACGCCAGTTAAACTCCAGAGATTTATCCTTGATAAGAGAGGCTTTGATGGCTTGATGGACCCTTTGAATAACCATATTTGACATGCCAGCCTTTTTCCACAGGTATGGCATGGTACCAGAGTATCCAAAGGGGTCTATTGACCAGCTGTTTTCAGGCTTAACTCCCAGATTTTCCCATAACCACTGGTGCCCTTCAATGAGCTGATCAATGACAGATACATAATGGGTACTTGCTTCATCTGGCATCACCCAACCTCCCAGGACGATTTCCAGCTGACCTCTCCGAATCAGCCTTTTCACATGAATCTGTCGTAAGAAAAATACAAACTTCTGAGAATATGGCCAAGGATATGAAAATATACGCTAATGACAAGCACAATGTTTTTCTTTATTCGTTGCCATCAAATTTTAATGTAGCTTTTACTTTTAAGGTTTCATATTAATTAGACTACTCTTTTTATTTATTCATATCCATTTTAAAAAAGGTCTGTCACATGATTAAATAATACCATTAACCTGACTTCAAAGTACAACTGTAATCATATTTTGTAGATCAAAACTAAATCATCCATTAAACATAGCATGCTTGTTTTTCATTCCTTTACTTATTACTTGTGCTCATGAATTAGGAGAAGCAGAGCTCTTGTCTAACTTGAGAAAAAGTTCAGTCTACAATTATTAATTATATCATCAATTTAAAGCTCTTGGTAATTTTTCTTTTTCATGTAACTGACAAAGCGTCCGGTGTAAATGATATCTTTAAAGGTACCATAAAAACCAACAACCTAACCTAAAACTCAAAAACCCATAACAAAAAGAAACAACCAACAAACAACTAAAAACAAAAGGAAAAGTAAAGAAAATGGGGGATTGGGGGAACAGAAGAAAAAAAATTTATATTCACAATGAACAAACCTTCACCGCATCCTCTAGCTCATTCCACCACATGGAAAAAAAGACTGTCTCAGCCCATATGAAGGTCAGGCTGGGATATTGTGTCAGCTTATTCACCATGTTGTTTAAGATGTGTTTCGTTTGGTCTGCGTAATATTCATTGACTGTTTTTAACCAGCCTGGATCAGCATGTGAATGGGGCATCAATATCACATTCAGCTTTGGTTTACCGGGCATTTTATCTGTCAATGACACATAAAAATAGGGTTGGTGTGAGAACACAACATTAAATGATTTGTTTTAGGACTCTTTTCAACTCTAATAGGTCCTCTCCGCACCCACGGTATCTGTATAATGATCAGCCAGTGAAAAGTAAAACAATGAACAGAAGAAGCAAAAACAGATTTTCAAAAGCAAAAACAAACTGCCAGAGGAACAGAAGCATTTAGAATAAACAAAACCATAACTGTATTATAATAATAAAAGGTACCTAAGTATAAGGATAATTTCCAGACAAAAAAAAAGATTCTTCTCTCAAACTTTAAGAAAAAAGAAAAAAATACAAAAACAAATCAACAACAACTTAACAATGTAACAATGGCAATCAAACTCCAAACTGTGCGTTGTGATAACCACCCAGGATCTTCAATTTCTCTTTACGTAAAAAAGTTTTCAGTCGACCTATATACACAGCAAGAGACCACGGTAGCATTTTTAAATCATGCAATGCACACAAATGGGGGATGACCTGCATGCTTATTCCGTCAGAGCATCATAATGATAAGTCAACTTTCTGGTTTGAGTCTGACATATGACAGTACATATCATTGCATTATTTGGTTAGATAGTTTTGCCCCTTAGTTCTTGCTCTCAATATTTTTTCTTTCAAAGTAGATGCAAGCTGAGCACATAACTTTGGTATGCGAGGTTTGTTTTTTTTTTAAAAAAGAAAAAGAAAAGAAGGAAAGACGGTAAAAACAAAAGAAACCCAGCTGCTAAATATTTTATCCACGGCTTGTTCAATCGCCCCTACTGTATTCAAGTTTCGGTCTTTGCCTATCCCTTTAAACAGAAGCACAGGTAATAGAGTTTACACAAAAAAAGGGGATTTGCTGCAAGGTCCTGCTGTAGCGGGTGCCGCCGTAGGTGAGTACTTCTGTACCATCCTCCTTTTCAAAATTCAATTTTCATTTGTTTTGAACGAGTTCATCATTTTAAAATCCTTGCATAAGACTGAGAAACTGTTTTGTTTATGGGTGTTTTCTGAAGGAAATGAAATTCGGTTGCAGAAAAATCCTCATAAAAATATGAAAATAAGGCCAAAAAAACAACAGTAAACCATCAAAGTAATATAGCAAAATTTGACTCACAGTTAAAGGATCAGCCTACATTTAAAACATGGTGAAAGAATCACAAGTGAATAGAGCAATATGATGAGAATATTCTGAATCTTGAAAGGGTCTTACCAAGTAAAGTCTGGAGTATTAAAAAGAATATTGTTCAAATCTATTGTATTATCACACAATTCTGAGAATTATCTTACAATATTCAGATGGTGGCAAAGGAAGCTCCCAGTGACCATCTGACTTGACGTTGAATTGTGAATTATAGAAGAGATCATATGTAGAAATATTTGATTGCAACTTCTGTGGATACTTATAGTTGGAGAGTGCACACATCTTTGAATCCTTTGAGGTTGAAGCCTGGAAGTTGAAGGAAACCAATGAGTTTTGACTTGTAATCTATCATCTTGAAAATTCTGCAAGTCTAAAATTAAGTTCTTGCAAAATCTCATCTATCCATGATAAAAAAGGAATTCAATAGGAATTTAAGGACAATTTATATTCTGAACTCAAAACAGCTTTCCAGGTATCAGGCAGGAAACATTTGTGTTGACATAATGAGAAACATGAATTTTTACGATATACAAAACTATAAACTTGATTATGTATCACATATTTACAGTGTGAACATTTGCAAAATACACTTCATTCTTTTATAGTACAATATTAATAAAGCTAGTGTATGGCCTAGCTGTAATCTATAGAAATCAGCATTATAATGTAGAGTTAAAGAAAATCAGTTTGATCCGCTCTTTCATGTCTACTGAGACTACCAAGAAGCTTATCACTCAACACTCATTTTTTACTGGATTCTTCTTCTTCTTTAGGCACCGTGTCTGAAACAGACATTGGTGATCATGTTCCTCCACTCATACCTGTCCTCAGCTAACCTTATAAGGTCGTTGT
>JAOYNN010055552.1:0-12302 GCA_025770095.1 Goniobranchus kuniei | reverse complement strand
TCTCTCTCTCTCTCTCTCTCTCTCTCTCTCTCTCTCTCTCTCTGTCTGTCTGTCTGTCTGTCTGTCTGTCTCTCTGTATCTCTCTCGCTCCTTGTCTCTCAGTCTTTTTCTCTCTGTCTTTCTCTCTCTGTGTGTCTGTGTGTCTGTGTGACTTTCTGTCTGTCAGTCTCTCCCCTCTCTCTCTCTCTCTCTCTCTCTCTCTCACACACACACACACACACAAACACACACTCACACAAACATGCATGCAAACATATACAATCCATATCAATACATCGAACACAGACTGATTTAACAAAAGCACTTTGTACTTACGACAGTACAAGAACACTGTCACCTGGACATTCCTATGACCCGATCAGCTATCATTTTATTATCTGCATTTGATATATTGTAATCACAACAATAAGATGAGACGGGTTAGGCCTTGAAAACCTTTGCAGTTTTTGACACAAAAGTTAGTAAATTACTCAGGATGTCTTTAAAACGTAAACATTTAAAATGAGCTGAACTGCAAAACATCAAAAACACCCAAATCAAATATTTGCACGTTTTATTATTAAGTTGTGGGATGCATGATCTAAAAGTCTAAAGAAATGCACAAAAAATTCGTTGAAAATCTATCGTGATATTTACTGAAAAATGGCGATTCCAAGAAAGTTGCAAAGCAGTATGTCATTCTATTGATTTGAAAATCAGCATATCTTTTCCTGTGAAAAGTGTAATGCTTGTCTGATTTTCTATGCAATGCAAAACAATGCTAACCATTCTATGGTTAAATCCCACGGTTTTGCCTTGTCTGTTATATGATTTGTTTTGTTTTTAGCATAGAATTTATGCAACTGAATATCATTATATTATTTTGTCAGTTGAATAAGCTGGTATCAGAGAAGTACATTCTCTCCGTCTCTTTATATTATTTCTTTGGTCAGGGAAAGACCTTCTGGTTCTAAAGAATAAACCCAGTTCTTAACATACTCCCAACTTTGTTTTTCTTTCTTTTCTGTTTTTTTCTTCTTCTAAAAATCACGAGTATTGTGTAGGTTGAAGCCAGGCTTAGCATGGAATCCAAAAAGGTTGATTTGAAATAAATCAGATCTTATTAGAATAATCCATCGATTGTTCCTGGCTTGTTTGAATGTTAATACTGAACAGAGCAGATTTGCTGGGACAGTGCGAGTCAAGAGGAATTTTTCCGCGCAGGATTTAAGTGTCAGATGTTTTAGAGCGACGAAAAGAGGACGGGGGATGGAGGAGTGAAAAGTTTTGTTGTTGTTGGCTTTATATACTAAACTTTCAGTTGAAATGAGTTGGAGAAAGTGGCAATGTTGCTTCTGCGTCTCTCTGCTGTCGGGCTACTTGTTGTTGTTGTTGTTGTTGTTGTTGTTGTTGTTGTTGGTTGTTGTTGTTCGTTTTTATGAATTTACATTTTTAGTTTTTTAGAACAGATCCATAGGAGTTGAATAGGGGAATGCGAAATTATGCAAACATGAAAATGTCAAACAGATATTGTAACATCAATAGTGCAACATAATTCAATGGAAAGTTGGATGTTGAAATGAGACAAAAAGCAGGAGAAACTATGGGCAATACTCGCTTAATGCGAAGGCTTAATATCATGATATCATTCGATGTTTCACTGTCTACGTCTCATTCACTTTATTCCGTTCTAATGTCTGTTCTAAGTTTCTTTTGTTTTAACCCTTGCCTCCTCATAAACCCTCACCGTCATTGTTAATTTATGTTATATGTTTATTACTCTACAGTACGTAAGCAGTTGTCTAATCTGAATTCTAACATTTGCTTAACTATGTCCAAGTGCTGATTCATTTATGCACAACAGCAGTTAAAGTAATTTAATGTTTTTATCCCAGTCCTCTGCAGGGTCCCTAATGGCGTTCTGACTGGTGACAATGTTATGTCACATTCTTTGTCTAATCAAAAATTGGCCATAAATCTGTGTGACTATTATTCCTATTCTACTTATAGGATAGAGGTAAAGAATGAGACACTGCGGAGACGAAGATGGGGTACAAAAATCAAAATCACATTCTCAAAACCAGTGTGAGCCCCGAACAAGGTCAAACCCCCACTATTAGTTCTATACGCTTTCATGATTGAGCTCTCATAACATGCCGCCTCAATCCGTCCTGACATTTTATCGGGATGTTTTTGTTGTCAACATCACAGGCTATGTTCAGGAATACCCCTTTATATATCAGTTGATAATTAATATGTTGCAAACGAGACCGATAATATCCTCTCCTAGACATGTTATCATAAGGCTGCCGCTAAGGTCTTTATCTCTTGCCATCTGCTTAAAGTATGATAATTTGCAGCATACAAAACAAAACAAGCCTTTACACAAATAATTTGTTGCATTGACCCAAGAATTTCAGGCAAAATATGAAATGATATCCAGGAGCTTGGCTATACAGAGTGCACGAGAAATCTTAAGGCAGCTCAATGAAAACTAAAGAAATGTTACCATCTTTCAAGAAAAAGGCGCCCGCGCGGTGAATTTTTGTGAGATGTTCAAAGTTTAGAAAGCCCAACCTTGATTGTCCTGGATGAATGAATTGGTGATTGATTGTTGGAATGATTCGTTCTCAATGGAAGATGTGGCATTTTGAGTCTGGATGTGGCGAGTCACTCAATTCACTATAGAGATATTTAAAAAAGTCCTTTCGGACTATTGACAAGCAACGTCATGGCATGAGCAATCAGACACAAAATAATTAATCTTAGAATGTAAATTAATGTGGTTGTCAGAATCTTCATCAGTGAAGGAATACATAAAGGGTAGATGTAGATGCAGATTCACTCTGAGTCTGAGACTTAATAATTCATTCAGTCGAAGATTTGATGATTCATTCCGAATCAGGAGTGATATGATGCACTCTGAGTCGGAGATTTGATGATTCATTCCGAGTCAGGAGTGATAGGATGCACTCTGAGTCGGAGATTTGATAATTCATTCTGAGTCAGGAATGTGATGACGAGTCGAAGATTTGATGATTCATTCCAAGTCAGGAGTGATATGATGTACTCTGAGTCGGAGATTTGATGATTCATACTGAGTTAGGGGTGATAAGATGCACTCTGCGTCGGAGATTTGATGATTCTTTCCGAGTCAGGAGTGATATGATGCACTCTGCGTCGGAGATTTGATGATTCATTCCGAGTCAGGGGTGATATGATGCACTCTGAGTCGGAAATTTGATGATTCTTTCTGAGTTAGGAATGTGATGACGAGTCGAAGATTTGATGATTCATTCCGATTCAGGAGTGCTATGATGCACTCTGAGTCGGAGATTTGATTATTCATTCTGAGTCAGGAGTGTGACACTCTAGTCGGAGATTTGATGATTCATTCCGAATCAGGAGTGATATGATGCACTCTGAGTCGAAGATTTGATGATTGATTCCGAGACAGGGGTGGTATGATGCACTCTGAGTCGGAGATTTGATGATTCATTCCGAGTCAGGGGTGATATGATGTACTCTGAGTCGGAGATTTGATGATTCATTCTGAGTCAGGAATGTGATGACGAGTCGAAGATTTGATGATCCATTCCGATTCAGGAGTGATATGATGCACTCTGAGTCGGAGATTTGATGATTCATTCCGAGTCAGGAATGTGATGACGAGTCGAAGATTTGATGATTCATTCCGATTCAGGAGTGATATGATGCACTCTGAGTCGGAGATTTGATTATTCATTCTGAGTCAGGAGTGTGCACTCTAGTCGGAGATTTGATGATTCATTCTGAATCAGGAGTGATATGATGCACTCTGAGTCGAGATTTGATGTTTCATTCTGAGTCAGGGGTGATATGATGCACTCTGAGTCGGAGATTTGATGACTCATTCCGAGTCAGGGGTGATATGATGCATTCTGAGTAGGAGATTTGATGATTCATTCTGAGTCAGGAATGTGATGACGAGTCGAAGATTTGATGATTCATTCCGATTCAGGAGTGATATGATGCACTCTAAGTCGGAGATTTGATGATTCATTCCGAGTCAGGGGTGATATGATGCACTCTGAGTCGGAGATTTGATGATTCATTCTGCGTCAGGAATGTGATGAAGAGTCGAAGATTTGATGATTCTCCTATTATTAAAAATTTTTTGATTCACTCTGATTTGTGAGTTGATGATTCACTGCGAGACGAGGACGTAACTTTCACCCTGAGTCGGAGAGTTGGCTATTCCTTCTAAATCAGTGGTGATTCACTCTGAATTAAGTGGTGATTCCCTACGAATCAAATGGTGATTCAATCTGAAGTAGGAGAATTGGTGATTCATGCTGAATCTGGCATGTTCTGATTCACTTTGAGTTAATGTTTTGGTAATTTGTGTTTAAACAGGAATTTATTGGATTCAGTCTGATTGCGTGAGTTGGCAATTCACCCCGTGTCCACGAAATTGGCTTTTCACTCGTTGTCGGTTACAATTGACTCCGAGTCGCGGATGTGGCGTTTCATTCCGAATCGGAGATATTCTTATTCACCCTGTGCCCCTGAGTCGAAGATGCAGTGATTCATTCTCTATCGGGAATTTTGAGGAATCACTCTGATCAAGTGTTTCGCACATCTGTTTATTGATATGCAAAAAAATGCAAAGCCATAAGACAAAATAAGATAAACAGAGAAAGGCATAATACATTCACATTGACATTAAAAACAAATCACAAATAAGCTAGTGATCTGAGAAGGAACGGTACTATATTTTATTTGGGGAGAAATGTTTTCTTCAGTTCTTAGGTGAAACTGGCGAAGAGACAGACCTTTTTGTCGTCAGGCAATACAAGCTGAAAGAGCAATGCATAAACCAACTGCCTCCATCAGTCATTCATTTACTCACACTCGAGGATATCATTCATTGGCCAGATATAGGTATCAAGATGTCTTTAAGAAATGTTCTTTGGCATGAAACAGAATCATTTCAGAAAAGCTCTGCATGGCCATTGGCCTTTATTTATAACTTTGTCTTATAGCCAGCATTTTTCATCACTCTTTTTAGAAGCATAACGTCACCCGGTCGTTTTTTCTGTAGTTCATTTTGGGATGAATAGAGATACCTGTCAAGAGAAGGAAATACAGAAAATGTTTTAAATTGATGCGGGCTTTGTTTTCATGTGTAACTGTAGATGGTATGGAACATTAGTAAAATACAATAAGGCCTCTGAATTTATATTTTTGTTTTCATGTGTAACGGTAGATGTCTCAGTGTTTATATTTTTGTTTTCATGTGTAACGGTAGATGTCTCAGTATTTATATTTTTGTTTTCATGTGTAACGGTAGATGTCTCAGTATTTATATTTTTGTTTTCATGTGTAACGGTAGATATCTCATTATTTATATTTTTGTTTTCATGTGTAACGGTAGATGTCTCAGTATTTATATTCTTGTTTTACAGACGTAATCTTCCTGACATGATAATAAACATATTAAATGACGTGTTGTGAATAATTAATGCGCGGAAACATCTACGCTTGACTGGCAATCCTAACAACTTACACGAAGTAATGAAATTTGTATAATAAGCATTTTAAGTTCAATTAAATAAGGAGGCGGAGTGATTGTCCAGTTGTATTTGGTAATCTTTTAATATTTGAACGACAACAAGGGCAATGGAACACCAAATTCACTCACAACTATTTAAAATAGTCTCTATATCTTAAACCATGGTAGCCTGTAACTAATTGGACCATCCATTGTCAAGTCAATTTCATGAGTCACAATATGTTGCATGCAGGTACGCCATGAAAAAGAAAAATGAAGATAATTTGCCTGTGCTTCGCTTTGGTATTACCACCTTGGTCGTTCATGCAGATTACCGTAAACGTTTCAAACCAATGGGTGTGTGTTAAAAAGATAGGTCTAGACTTAATGTTTTAGTGTACAGTCAAAATGAAGAGAGAAAGAAAATCCACCACCATATTCGCATATTTCATCTTAGAGTAAGATGTGCAATCTGATTATATATGTGACGTTGGACAGTAAGACAGTCATTGTGAGAAAGGACGCTAACAAGAGCGTAACAATCTACAGGGTATTTCGATACCCTAGCTCCCCACCTTGGGGTGGGGGGGGGGACGAACTGTGGAGGGGCAAGATGCAAAAGTGTATACTATTCAAAAGCTTGACTATTGGTGATCTCAAACCCAAATTTTCAGTACTAGGTCTATTTTTAAACTGTGGAAAGTGTTTTCTTTGAATGTTGGTATTTTTGTCCAGGGGGGGGGGAGGGGGGGCAAGCTGAGGAGAGCCATGACGCAAAACTGTATACTATTCACAGTAATGAGATTGATGTGGGTGATCTTAGAATTGTGACTATTTTACACAAACTGAGCTAATTAAACTTGTCATTCCATTTCTTAAAGATCATCACAGTGTTTTCAATGCTAGGGAGATGACATTTCTTCCGGATAAGGCCCCATGCATGAGTACTCTTGAAACATGGGTTCTTTCAAGAGCAAAGTCGATTTGTTTGGGAATGAAGAGTGGCCAGGATCATCACCAGACGTGAATGCTTGTGAACATTCAGGCTCTATATAAAGGACATAGTGGAAACCGCATTATCAACTATAATAAAGACAATCTACACACTGCTCTTGTAAGAATTTTAAGTGACATGGAAATTGAGACTGAACTCTTAAATTCTCTTCTGGAATCCTATCCTGCTCACCTAGATGCTGTCAAGAGAGCAGTTGGCAGACACACTTAACATTAATAAAACATGTTTGAAATTTTACATTTGAGATAAGAAAGAGTCGGTGTCAAAAGGTATGCTGTTGGATTTATGTCAGCTGTTCTGGGATCGTCTGGCCAAGGGGGGTGGGGGAGCTAAGGTATCGAAACATCCTTTACACATGGGTGGGAAATGTGACTTCGAAACTTTGGCCTGCAAGAACAATTTAAAACTTGCTCACTACTACATGTAAAACACAGACAGTCGGTTATTGCTTGAGAAAAAACTGTGGTCAGTCTAGATAATGAGTGCATTTGTAATGACATACACTTCGATAAAACCTTATGTGTAAAGTGTCATAAGAAGATTGTTTTGTTTCAACAAAAAGTCTCAAATCGTAGTGAAGGATTTAGACTTTTTTTTTTTTATCCATACGCGATATCTTTTCTTTAGATTTACCTTAAACCTGAATATGGTGGGTTTTTCAATTATGTTTACCTTTGTATAAAAATTCACCACGTTACTGAAACCCTCTAGTTCCTAGAACCATCCTGGGCGCTGTCCCTGACGAGGAAACCGTATAAAGTTTCGTTGCGCTATGAGCGTGCTTTTATTATAACGCTGCCAATTAAATAGCTGTTTTCCAATTCTTAGACCTGAGCGATAATCTGGAGATAGCTTTAAAGCATTAAGACTGGCTCTGCATTCAATTGATGATGGGTTTGCCAAAATGGTGGTACTTAAATAGCCATTTCTCTGTTCTTGGGCCGAAATGGTAAGTCCAAGTCTACTTTGAATATTCATGAAGTAGCTGGGTACCCGTTCAATGAACGGGTGTAACTTGTACCAAATTTACAGAAGTTTATGTTGGTGGACTAATTGTAACAGAAATTGATCACAGACAACTATTCACATTTCAGAGGACCTCTTTGTACACACCATTTCTAGCGTTCCCATCTGACAGGTGGTATATCGATTTTGAGTCACCAGTCCGAGAAAGGGCAGCGTAGAGCATTCTGTGGCTGAAACTTGGCTGCAGTAGTTGGAGGCCGACAGTTTTCAATGACTGGCCCTGCGCCTTGTTTATACTCATGGCAAACATGGTTGTAGGGGAAACTGCGTCCGTTGAAATAAAAATGGCAACGACCTAGCGAGATCAATTTCTGTAGTTTTAATACCAACCAACCAACAATCTAGATTCTAGATCAATCTAAATATCCAATAGAGTCTGTTTGACAGCACGTTGGTCTCAATCATACATTCACACATTGTCAAAGATGTCAAGACGCCTTGCTAGGAGGAAGTGGCTAAATCTAGATATCTAGTCTTTTCATTTAAAAGAGCGTTAGGCCTATTCATGGCGTTCTTGAGCATCGCTTATGTATAGTAAAAATAAGATTAGAAAAATGAACTTCTTTTATAGTTAGTCTTTTAGATATGCCCATATTCTGACTTATCAAAAAAGTAAGCTTCATGTAAAATTTGGAGCCCCTGGAGTGTGTGGTTCGGTCGGTACCTCATGCCAAAGGTGCCGAGGTACTCAAATATATAATAAATAAAAACGTCTTGAACATTGTATTGATCGTTAAGTTATGCTACATTTATCAATTATTATAGGTGTGATGTAATCTCCCAAGGGCGTCAGGTTAAAGTCCGGAACACTGTAAAAGTTGATCTTCTGTTCTGTTTCGTTCAGCATGAGGTTACACCACCTACTCTCGCTATCCCATCATTCAGACAAGGCGATCTATTTTTCACATGTCTATTGATATTTTAAAAAAAGTAATAGTTAATTTTTTAAGCACCTCTCGTTTAATTGCAAGGATGCAATACAACATCACAGCATGCTCTTTTCTAATTACGCCGCTGATGAGACTTAATCACAGAGATCCAATCCTTTTCTCCTGCACAGGCCTAATATTATTTGGATCTGCAGCCGCACCTGAATGTTCTTCCAATTTTAAATGAAAATTCTAGCAGTCTGCTGATATTGAGGGGTGTTCTTTACCTGCTGCTGTGTCGTTTAAAATGGTTCATTACCAAGTTCATTAGAAAGTATAGAGATGTGTTGAATTAAGGCTGGCTGTATCTATTGGCCTAAAATGATAAGTCTTAGAAGCATATATAAATTAGGCATAGCATGCGTGATGACATGTGTGTTTGCGTGTGAATGGATGTAATTGTGCGTGTTCGTGGGTGTGTATGTGTATATTTAAAAAAGTGGAAGTCTCCGTGAATACATGTGATAATCTCAAATCTTTCATAAAAAAGAAGCAATAAACCCCACTTTAAACAAGGGGTTAGACATTAGAGCTTTCATATTGCGTTAAATCCACCAATAACAAGTTTTCCCCGACAGGCATTTTTGAACCAAATACTTTCCCCACTCCATGTGCATAAAGAGATACAGTCATTTTACAGGTGCTTCTCTCTGGCATTCTGCTTATGGCCCGATACTATATAAAATTTGATAGGTTTTAAGTACTTGTGTGTAAATAGCCTTTCCCAAGGACTAAACAGCGCCACGACTCCGCTCGGTTTCGAAGTCAAAACCGCAGGGTTACTGCACACTTTCTAGATGTAGTGAGGCGATTTGGGATTTATCGTCTGTGTGAAGCTTTATTTGTTGAAATATTACTATGAAGTGCAAATTCAAGTGTTATTTTGTTGTTGCCACCCTGCTCGACCAAATGGTAAGTATTGTAGAACTCGATGTATATACTACCTTCCCGAATAATGTATTCTGGTCTGCCAAGTGGGTAAAGTGAGGCTGGGAAGAGGGAGATGTACAATAAATGAACAACTTAGCGTTAGTGGCTACTTACAGCCTAAAATTGTTTGAAGATCAGATACCACAAGATGTTCCCATTATCTTATACTTTCTAACAATCACCTTAAAATAAACTCACACCCAGCTTTGTGGCGTCGAATGGTTGCTAAGGTTGCTGTTGTTACTAAACCTGGAACATCCGTTGCGGGTATTGTACTTCCTGTAAGCAAACATCATGCGTAGCTCTTTCCGAAAATAAGCACCCGTGATACTGTAGAGGAAAAAATTGATGGAATAGTTTAGGTAGAACGTTAATCGAGCCATGGTCAACAAAGATTCGGATTCATTTTCCCATTTGCTCTGCGATACCTTGGTGTTGTAGAAAGAATATAAGAATCGAGTACACCAAAAACAGAAGTATGGCAGGTTGAGGGCAATGAAAACAAAAGAAATCACAAGAAATATGATGGTGAACTCCATGCGGACGATACTTTCCGCTGTAACAATATTTGAGCGGAAATTTCTTCGATGGCGTTTGTAAAGGCGGCGAATGATCAATGTATTCAGGATGCTGATGATGGAAAAGGGAATCAATGTGATCGCCAAGGCAAACATAGAATCGAGGACAAAGGACAGCATCGGATACGAAGGATTTCGACTACAGCGTCCGATCACTTTACGGTGAATTCGATGTTCAAATCTGGCGGTAAGTACTGGCTTGTAGATCATGATGACCATGGACACTATGATCAGAACGACTAGAACCTTCCGAGCAGATCGACTGACGCACAAACTTCGACGCTTCAGTGGATGACATACGGCGATGTAACGTTCCACGGTGAAAGTCACGATGATCCAGGCTGACACGAAGCGTGTGACATAACTCAGATACATCTGTACTTGACAAAGTCCCTGAGCATCGAATAAATTTACCAAAGAATCGATTCCTCCTAAATGCGGCATTCCTCGTCTCATCCAGTCCACAAGAACATAAAACAACAACGCCAAGAGATCGGATATGGACAGTGCTGACAGATAAGCACTGGCAGACAATTTCCGCATGTTCCTGGACAAAAATACTTTGAGACTCAAGGCATTGCCGATGGTGCCGATAACGAAGAGGATGGGGGTCAGGTACGCATAGACCGACAAGGCTGTGGAAATTTGCCGTGGTGCGTCCTGATTGGAGCAAAGGCTGTAGTTCGTAGAAGCCGATGCAAAAAGGATCATATCTAGGTCACTCATATCTCTGTAGATGCCCAGGTTTCTGCTTTCATTGACTTCCGTGCTTCCGAAGTCGTAGCTGCTGTTGCTGCTCATGGCATCAAGGCTATTGAGAAAAGATGGACCGAAGAGGCAAGGATCCTTGTGGCCATTTGTGTCCATCTGAAGAAGAGAAAGACGAAAAATTGTCAAAAATGATAGAAAAATACCCTCAGACACAGAGCAACTAGATAGGTGTTATTTATTTTTTAAACATGTTTATTTTGTGTATTTAACGTCACTTTACAACCTCGTAAGTTATATCATGAACGGTGCTATTTAGACATGCTTATGTGCTGCCACACATGAGCCATAAGGTATAGCACAACTCCAATGAGTCACCCATAGTACCCAGTCATCAGGCCGACCAGTCTTGGACGTGTTCTTATGATGCCAAGCGCCAAACGAGACAGGTACTTAAGTGCCGACTAAGAGTCTGAGGTATGACTCGGCCGGGTTCGAACCCGTGACCTTCCGGTTCCGAGCTAGACGCTGTACCACTAATGTCAACTTCAGACAGTATGTATGACGAAGAAGTAGACAGAGACGAGGCGGACGGTATTTTCAATGGTTTCAGGAAGAGGTTTTGTCAATGTATTGTTGCCACAAGCATACCAAAGAGAATCATTTAAGTATAGATGTTTATGTAAAGATGTTAAGTCGACATATTAGATCAGAGCAGAATACAAAAATGCGTCTAGTCGTATAATGTCTCCATATACTGAAACAAATCTGACACAAGATTGTGATATCATATCAAAATTCTCTATGTAAGTGCCGAGGACCTATGATAACATGAATTTGTAGTCGATTTCAGGAGTCAAAGAAAAGGTGTGTGAAATCATCTTAAGATACCTATTGAATAAACATCTAGATCAGTATATATTTTTGACAAATTTCTGTCCACTCTATTACAATAGGAAGAAATACGAAATGACAAAAGCAATGCATGTTTAGCATAACTTATTACTTACAACACTTCTCTATGTCGTTCTCATTTCCTTTATTTGATTTTGTTTCAATAAAAGCGTGCTAGTTGATTCTTATGGCAATTTATTTTTGTTTCTAGAAGGTACGGAGCTTTAAATGTTTTTGTTCTGTTATCTCATTTTATTGATTACTCGAAACGGAATAATTTATATAATACGTGGATTTAGCTCTAGAAGAAGCAATTGAATAGGTCAGTTTACAAGCGAGTGCCGGAAAAAAATCGTTCATGAATTCTTAGATAACTCACTAGCCTTTCATTTCCGAATCATGGGACGTATATCGATTTCTTTTGTCCTTGGCTTCATATTCATCCTATCCCATGTAGTGAGTCACAACATTTATAACCTCGGTATTACGTAATATTAGAGTTGACCTGTAGCTACTCTACACATGATAATACTCTATCAGCTTGCTTATTTGGTTGTTCTTTTTAATTTTGTTTTCGACAGAGCCTTGAGTCATCTGAAAACAGTGTATTGACAGTGAGGAATGAATAAAAATGTTCAAGAATGAGAGATTTCTTTAAAAAACAAAACAAACCAAAAACCCAGAAGAAACCAGAAACAAATTAATAATAA
>JAOYNN010055551.1:0-18328 GCA_025770095.1 Goniobranchus kuniei | reverse complement strand
CACATTTTTTTTTTTAATACACAACTTACTTTGTTGCTAAATGATACCATGTTGTTAATATCTGCTCTCTCTCTCTCTCTCTCTCTGTGTGTGTGTGTACTGACAACCAACTTATTGAAACAGAATCTCCATTTTGGATCAGCCCCCAACCTGACCCCTATTGTAGAGGGGAAAAAAAAAACAGCAAAAAAAAGACACCCAATAATCAGTTGATTAGTTTAGCATTCAAATTGGCAAATCAACAAAAATTATAGTTGATAATATTATCTTGAAGGAAAAAGACAAGTGTTTTGATCCATCTAACCCTGAATTAAAGAGGAACAGAAATGCAAAGATCAAAACCTTAATGATTCATTAGCAATCTGTTTTATGGACACTCATTACTGACAACTGATAGTGTCAGTTGAGATTTTAATTTTAGCGGCTTGGAAAGAAAGTTGGCATTTGTACCGATTTTAAGTACAGCAGCAGATGGTTAAAATGCTATTTCTGCAAAACAGTCTCATCCGAGAAATGCAAAATCGTTAATCGGACAAACTTTCTTACCCGACATTTTGGTAGCGATGGACGGTGTCGGATAAACGACTATAATACGGTGTCCCAAAAAAGTGTACAATTGCAATTGAAAGGTAAATTTTTATTTGTTGGTCAAAAATCAAACAGTTTGTACCATTTTGAACCAAAAGAAACAAATTTTTGTGTTATGAAATGCATTATGATAAGAGAACATTCTTAGACCTATATCATCTGTTAGCTTGGACAGTTTACAATTAAAGCAAGCATGGAAATTTGGAAGATCTTCTTCTGTCAAGAAACTCAAATTTTCTGTGGCCTTCACATAGTCCTGATTTAGACCCCTGTGATTTCTTACTATGAGGCTATCTTAAAGATAGAGTCTATGTCAGTTCAATACGAAAGTCCTGAATGAGCTCAAACAGAAACTTGGGAGGGAAGTGCATGCCATCTCACTGAACAAAATTATGTGAATAGGCGAGAACTTCAACCATCAGCTCAGGTGTGTTGTCAAAAATGGCAGCAAATGGATGGAATGTATGATCAATTATTAGATGCCAATAAAAAATTTTGCTTTTCCTCTTTAAATTGCTATATATGTGATTAACATATGTAATTATACACTTTTTTAACACCTTGTATATTGTTTGTATTTTATATTTATTTATGTTAGCAGTTTGAAGAAGATTCATTGTCTGAATGTGGTAAGTGACCATTTTCTCCATAGCGTCTTCTTTAAATGGCCATGTCTGTGATGGCTGCTTTTAACTGTGACCTTGAGTAACCATTATGGACAGGTTTGTCTGTATTGCTAAACTTTCAGATATGCTTGGTTATCATAATCTATTATTAAATATTGTATCTTTTTGATGAAATAAAGCTAATAAAATATCATTTGATTCCTAAACTAAGGCACAGCAACTCATGCGATTTTAAACGATTTGTTTTTTACCATCTTCTCGTGCTGTAAAAGATACAGTGCAATCTATCTATAACAACATCGGGACTAAAAAAATGTCATAAAACAGCAATGACATTATAATAAGAGGTAACCATTTTTCCTCTATTTATCCAGGCTTGGGACCAACATGAGTACAATTGTAGTGCACAATTTAATAGACAACAAAATGCACATAATAGGCATACTCTCCACAGGCTACCTTGAAAATAGTGCCATGTCACTTCCTGAAAACAGAGCCAGCCATCATTTGCTTGAAAATTTGTCACTCCTTGTAGTTGGTCTGCGAATATAAAATATTTAGTAGGGATAGAAAGAAGAAGGGGAACAGAGGAAGGAAAGGGGAGAGAGAGAGAGAGGAGGAAGGAGCGAGAGAGAGAGAGAGAGTTCGCAAGCGCATTCCAAGAGACATCAGTGCAGTAACAGGGCTATGCGTTTGTTGATGATATAATAATAATTTAGAAGAAAGAGAGAAAGGGTAGGGAGGAATGAAAAGAGAGAGAGAGAAAATTTGTCAATGCAATAACAGGCTAGGCCTATGTATTCCCATAACCTAGGCACACCGTGGCACTGTTAGCTGACCTCCATATGACCCCTCATGCATCGGCTGGGCCCTCGCCTCAACTAAAATACGGTTCTCATGACGCTGTGTTCTCTTCAACTTGGTAGTAGTTGACATCGTGATAGCGGGTCGTAGCGCTGTCTCTTTTATACCTATACCCGTCAAGCGAACTTCTCATTGGACCAGAAATATTGTCTTCCCTGTCCATTTCATGGTGCTGATTACCACCATATCGATGTTGCTATACATGAATTTACTAAAATAAGGTAGTTAAAGTGATTTTTTTTTATTACTAATGATATATAATAAACAAAATCGGGATCTGAGCACTATGTGTGCTATACATAGGATGTCGTTACATTGAATGTCGGTATAGACAGGCTGCACTGTAAGTGGTTGTGCTAGTGGTATGGGATAGGTTGGTAGGAAAGCACTGTTGAAGGAAAGACATAAGAATTTGAAATTTTGCGATATTTCCCACTTCATCCTTCCCTTTCCAGTGTCAGATGTACATACTGAATGTATTGATGTGTTTGTTATGATTAAGGGGCCCAAGCACATCTCTGTTTAGGGAATAAAGAAATTTGGTTGTACAAGAACGCCAAATCATCAATGAAAGGGCCAGTGAAGTAATCAAGGTTTTAGTTTAAAAAACTGAGGGGTCTTCCTTATACAGCAGTGTTACCTTAGATGCAAATGTGTGCTCTAATGTGCCAAAATGCCAGAAGCCGGATCTTGTTCTGTTAGGTCACAATCATGACAATCTCTGTCAATTTTTGTTTTGACCAATCAATGAACTATAGAAAATGTTAGAAAATTTCGTGATTGCCATTTGTTTTCCCTGCTACCTAATTGATTTTAATTTAAATCATGCTTCAAAGGTGCCATGAAATTTCTCAGTGTCAAGATTATAGAAGTACTATTGAATCATTCCTGTAACCTGATGCCTGTCTCTTGGGCCAGCCCTCCCTCAACTCCTGCGGCAATGAGATGTGCTGACAACATTCATCCTAGAAGAAATGAAAACAGCTTCAGCTCACACTCATGCAGAGCTACCTCATCCCTTGAAAAAGAAGCAAAGAAAATTCTATGTCAAGGAAAAGAAAAGCCGCTGAAGTATCTGAAGTGCCCTTGAAATCAAAGAAGAAACACAAAACCTATCCTACCAAACAGCAAAAACTGGAGAGGATTCATCATTCATTCTCTACAATCCAAATAAAGTCAAATCCATAGCCACCTTTTCACAGTACTCATTCATACTTTTTTGAAAAACCGAACATAATACAGTCTTATGCCGTTAATTTGACATCGTCCGTTGCCATCAAAATTGTCAGATTAATGAATTTGCTCTTTTCAGACTGTTTTGCAGAGGTAGTGTGTGTAAATGCCACATTACATTTTGACATCCTCATCGTATGGTCATAATTTTTTGTTCGATTTTTCTGTGCCTGTTCATCTTACATTTTTGGCCGCTTTTCAGTCTCCATAAACAAAAGATGTAAATTTAGAATGTAGAGGTCTACTAAAGCGTGCAATGACTTAAGGACCACAGAACACCCAAATTTGCATTATCCAACTCTCATATCTACACCCCTGTACACTAATTGACTGACTGTCAAGACCGCTGGAGATGAAAGACATGAACTCAAATCTTTGTGCCATTGCGTCACACACTTGTCCTGGCACATCTATTGGTGACCATGGGCCTGGTTCAGGATTTGACCTACTCTACTAAATTTGACACCTGCACTTAAATAGTCGATGACACGTGTACCCATTTGAATTGTGTCTGTACATCAAGTTAGTTGACATCCATCCTATTGGTGAATAGTTGAAATTGCTGCGATGAGTTAAAAAATTTATACACATACTTTTGGCATCGAGAGAACTAAATGTGTCAGATTAACAGACAGTGTTATCATTATATAATGTTACCATTATAAAGTATTTAACTGTTGTAAATTATGGGAGTTGAAAAAACACATTGTCAGTTCTCTAAAGAGAAGAAATAGAGTTTTTTTCTGTTCCATTAGACATTATGTGGAATTCATAGTGGTCAGATTAATGGCAATAGACTGTTTTACAGATGAGGATAAAAGTGCCTCTCATCTACAAGTCGAATGATTTTCTCTGCAAGCTCATGAAAGATCTCATGTCAGCTTTTTTTTAAAACAAGAAGCCTGCGCTAAGAGAGACCTGAGATGTGAAGATGATGAAAATCCAAGCTTTTATAGGTTGGACTTTGCCACCAACATAGGTAATCTTGAGGGAGAGGATTTTATACTGTTTTTCACTCACGTGAAGCAGTACAATATCAAAGCCTGAGACTATGCCCTGTCAAGCTTTCCCAATGAGTCGGTCATCCTGGTGAATGCCTATTCAACAGCTCTTTTTCATTTATTAAATTTTATTACCCCCAAATTCAAAAGAGAGCATTGCTGAGGCTATGGATAAACTACTCAACCAGTTCACCTCCTGATTTTGTCTCTGACATTGCTTCCTTTCCAGCCAATAAATTTTGGTTTAAATGACCTTCTTCTCCATCAAATATTCTGACTGACTCAGTAGAACTGAGGATAACTGTAAACACATGGAAAAAACCAAACAAACAAAAGACAAAATAAAATCACTGGTGGTGTTTGTATTCAAACTCTTCTTCTTCTTTAGGTACCGTGTCTGAAACAGACATTGGCGATCATGTTCCTCCACTCATACCTGTCCTCAGCTAACTGTATACGGTCGTTGTTGCTACCATTCTGTATTGCCATGAATTAAGACTTTCAATAAAAGTTATTCAAACTCATGATGTCTAATTTGATCAGAGGGTAAAGTGGCAGGGGGACTGAAAGAGTCCATGTCTCAACTCAATGTGATAGAATCAGGGATTCTATTCCACAGTTTAAGTTAGCCAGGAAAGAAGGAATTTAAGTGGCAGTTTGGATATGTGTGATACTCTACAGTTTTACCTTTTGATTTTTGTCTTGTGTTACTGCTATGGTTGTTCATTTGGTGTAATTTTGGACAATCCACATTTCATTAAACCAAGCCATTTTATGCTGGATGATCTTTTAGTCAACTAAAGAAAAAAAAGTTTTCACGGACTCCTTTCAGAAAGTTCTCTATCATCTCTTCTGGCTACCAAGTCAGTCCATAATAAGGCATGCTGCTAAAGGCAATTTAATTATTGTTGGTTGTTGTTGACCCGAAAGGTCACAGGGTGGAATCCTGATGTGGGCATTGTGATTTTTGTCTTGGGCAAGGTTATTAACACAAATTGCCTCCGTTTCGCAGCGCTGTTCTTACGGCTGACGATTGGGTTCAATTCAAAAGACAAATTTCCTTTTGAGGATGAATAAAGTGGTAATTTTTAAATATTTTTTTTAAAAAGGAAATCTTCTGCAACTTCTGGGACTAACATAGGCTGTGAGAGGGATACTGCAGACTACTGTCATATAATATAAAATGATCATCAATTAGTCTAGATTTTTAAGGTTTATCATTGACTCTGTACTTTGAAAGTCTATTGATATGGACAAACAGAAAACTTGGATGGCCTTGACCTCCAAAAAGAAAAGAACTCATTTACTTGCCTTATACTATGCATTAGTACAGTTTACATTGGAACACCAGTATTGCTAAAGTTTGTGATGTAACAAAGTTTGAGCATAGGTCAAAAGCTGGTGCATGTTTGTTTTTGTTTTTCTTTCTGGCTTATTTCCATCTAGGGGTTGCCACAGCAAATTCCATGTCTCCGTTTTGTCCACCATCATCTCTAGACAGCCCAATAGCCTCTATATTTGCTTGATACTGTGGAAAAAACTATTCCATTTTCAATTCTACTTTTCTTTCAGCTGCTTTCCAGTACAACCATATGGATTCTGATTGCTTTGCATGTGCAATCCTGACTCATGGTGATCAGATATTGACTCAGAATGAATGGGATCGTCTGGGTACAGATGTGCGTCTTGATCTCTTGTTTGGAAGTGATGGAAAGGCAATAGCAACGAAAGCAATTGTGGAGATATTCAATGATATAAATTGCCCTAGCTTGATAGGCAAACCACGGATGTTCTTTTTGCAGGTAGTATATGATAATGCTCTCCTTCTTTTAAATCAGGCAATTTATCCGTGCAATTGCCCTTTTTTAAGTACACATGCATTCCCCCCACATATATTTCTTTGATGTGACATGTTTTATCTTCAGTCAGAAAACAAAACAAAAGCCAGCACAACTTTTCAGTGAGTGACTATTTTTTGTTTGAGAACATTTCCCTCTTTCTTAAAATGGCAAGTGCAACTCCTTCTAAGAGATAATGGAAGTTGAACTTGTAAGGATAAATTTTTCAAGAAAGTTGGGAAATGTAGTTCTGTAGTATAACTTGAGAATTTTATAGAGCATGTCTTTTTGATACACTCTTTCAACAAACCTATGTCCCATATAGGGTGGCTTAAAAAAACTTACCTGTACCTTGTGGCCTACAAACATTTGGTAATGAGCCATACATAACAAACATTTAAATATATGATATTCACCGTTTTCCATGATTGTATCTCATGGAGAAAAAAATTTAATTAGATTGATGCTCTAGTCTTTAAATTATGCTTAGTTATGTAGAATGAGATACAAAATGCAACACGTTTGCAATGAGGATTATATTATATAAATGCTACACTTTCAAAAAGAAGAGATGGTGAGAATAAAAGAAATTCTCAACTGAAACTGGAAAGCTCATACTGTAAATGCTTGTATGAAAGACTTATTAAAATTGGTTCATCTAAATGTAAACAGGAAAGGAGACATTCAAGATCAGGAATACCTGTTAATGTCAATGCCATAGAGGACTTGATCTTGTTACAAGAGAGTGAACCTGAATTGCAAAGAAAGACTCAACTTAAAGCCTTTCGAGAGAGCAGACACAAGGAGGAAGACACAAACTGTAGAGTGCTGAAGAAACACACCACTCTCTATCAAATGCAGCATTTGTTTGGACAACTTTAACAATGTTCTGCAATCAACAACCTTTAGACTTGGAACAACAAACTAGTCATTGGTTTCAGCTAAGCATATTCACTGACTACTGTAGGACCTCTATAATTTGGACACCCCTTGAAGATTAAAAAATTTTCCCAACTTCCCGGGGAGAATCTCAGACGGATGGAAATGTCATCACTGCATGCTAGCCATTGAATATTCGTCTTTGAAGTGGTCTGCTGAGGTTGAATAACTCTGTAGCTCTGCCCTTAACATTTATAACACTGATCAGGAACACCTGGCTGACTTTACAACCTTGTGAGTGTTGGTCATAAAAATGCAAGATGTTACGGTTTGATACCACCCTGTCATTCGCATATGTTGACAATGAATGCAACCTGGCAAGCAATAGACGTAGTTACCCAGCTTATTGATCCACTTGATGACATCTCCACTGAGCTAATTTTCTTAGTTTGTCCCATTGATTCATGAAACAAGCTAACCATCATTCATTGCAGGGGTCTTTAACTTAGTCTGGGTTTTGGCTTAGCACCTTCTCGATTTGTCAATTTCAGGACAATTTTCGTTGTCCTTTTCTTTTTCTCAAATTAACACAGTCTTATTTATGTGTAATGTGAGGCATTGTGGTGAAAATGTGAAAAATTATATGTGAAATTTCTTTGGAAATAAAAAAAACATTTGACAAAATCGTCCCGATTTGCCAGGGACCTTGTCCCAATGAGGGATATAAATAAACGCAGAAAAAAATTCAGTTCCCTGGAATTTCGTTTCAATTTACCTGTGTTTCCCGTTTCACATGAGTCCCAATAACAGAGGTCCCACTGTACTAAGTCAAAATGATTCAGTCAGAACATATATGAAAAAGAAGAGAAGAATCCTGGTTGAAAGTGTTATAGGGTAGATTTTGCAGCAATAAAGTAAAAAAGGTAAAAAAGACTTTACATTGGAAGGGGCAAGAAACTTGCATAATGGGCATAATACCATGAAGGAATTTTTATGTTTGTAGCAAGATTGCAGACAAGCAATAAAAAAAATCCTCAAAAGTTTCTCCTACAGAACAATTTCTCTCTTAATTCTAAACAATGATGCATGGCCATCAGAATCAACTGACCTCAATCCTATGAATTATTTAATAGAACCCTGTTATCTAGGCAGTAAATGCATAATGACATTGAAATATTTTATCACGTTTAAGCAGAGAAAAACTGTTCTTTGGTTTGACAAGATTTGTTTAAAATATCTGTTTGTAAAATTTTAATAAAAAGGTTATAATTGAGTTGAATGTTGTCAGAATTTGTTGAATAGTTACCAATAAGTGACCCTCCAAGCACAGGCATAATTTTTTTGAGCTAGCCATCAAGTAATTTTATCCGAAAGTGTAGATTAAGCTTCAAGTCCATTTTTATCTCAAAAGTGTACTTTCATGGGGTGTTTTGGTTTATTTCTCTTGAATACCAAATCTTCAAAGTCTTGTCATCAGTTATCAGGTTTAGCTCACATTTTAAATCATTTTTTATATGGAAACAGTTTTGGGTTATGTATTTTCATTTTATTAGAAATGAAAAACAACATGAGGCTATATGTTTGTGTTTTTATTTTAATTTCTTACTTTTCAATATAATTAGATCAATACTTTCAAGTCAAACAATACAATTGCTTCTCCTTCAGGCATGTAGAGGTGACAAATACGACCACGGGCAAACTGTTTTTGTCACAAAGCCAGAGTCAACCATTTCTTTGCATCGTGGTCGAGGAGATCAGCGAGATGCTAAAGACTCAAACCAGAATGAACCTGATAAGCATCCAAAGCCTACAAATGTTGAACGTCAGGAATCTTTATCAAGCAGTGTTGATCCCCCACAATACCATACATCTGACACAACAGACGCTGCTGGAGATGGGGAGAGCAGTGAAAGTAGTGATGATGACAATGTGTGGAAAAAACAAGAGTCTGAGAGTTCTTCTAAGAGGGAATCCAAAACATCTGATAAGATAGATGCCATGTGGAGTCCTGTCAAAGAAATTCCTGTCAGTCCTGCCCCTCTGTATAAAGATTGTTTGATCATGTATGCCACACCTCCTGGTAAGTGACTTTATATATACTTGCAGTTACAGACCTGCCTAGTGTTATGCATTTCGCGTAAAATTACGCTTTTTTGATAAATTTTGGCCTGTTTTACGAACCTATGCGTTTTCAAGGATATATTATGCATTCCCATGAGAATCCACGACCCCGGGAGCTAGGCCCATTTCAAATTCTCGGTTTAGTTTGAGCTAACCCTTTCATGTGGACTTGAAACCAGTGTAAGTACTACTATTTCTGGTTTCCTTTTTAAATTACACTCACTATATTCCTTTTTATAGGTAGTTGACTATGGTCTTTGTCCCATCATTAAGCCTAGCCCACACATTCTGTCATTCATTGTTCATCGTTTGGCATAGCCTGAGGCAATATACTTTGTTCAACTTTTCTTTCCACTTCAGTTTTCATTATGATTATTTACTTTTTATATTTCATTTTGTGCTTTGAACATTTTCTTCAAGTTTTCCTGGATTATGAATTTCACTATGGATAATGTGAAGGTTGTGAGTCAAAAAAATAGATTTTCTTTCAAAATGTAATCTGAGCTGTTTTTATGTAGGCCAAGACTTTATCATTGGGTTGATTAGGCTTAGATCTACTCGTGCCGTGCTGACTTCATTTATCTTGGTATAAGCAGAGATCTAGATCTAGTCCAGATCTAGAGGAGGAGAAATATTTTTAAAAATAAATCTAGACTGGAGATCTGTGTAGATCTACACCTACAAAGAGAATCTAATCTGCTTTATAATTAAAATTATGTCTGAGTCTGAGCCACCTAAGAAAACGCCCAAAACTACTCAAACTTTCAAGACTGAATGTAGTAAAAGATGGCCCTGTCTTATCAAGTCACATGTGAGCAATGGCCATGTGTTCTGTACCATACATTCTTCACCATTTCTCATGCTGTAAATTTTGACAGTAGGAGACATGTAGAGTCTGCCAAACAGAAACGGTTAGCTGAATCGAAAAATGCTCCCAGCATTTGTGAGCATGTTCAAAACAATGTCAGCTCCACCGGATAACCCACCCTTTCTCTGGTATCAAAGCAGAAACAATGATGGTAGAATTTATCGCAAAAAACAATTTATCTCTGTAGCTGATAATCTTCCAGCTTTGATCAAAAAAGGTGTGCTCAGAGTCAGCATTCGCGAAAGATTTACTCTGTGGCATTTCTAAGACAACCGCATTAGTTAATGAAATCGCCCCTATGTCGACAGAAAACTTTATGAACGAATGAGGAACAATGTGTTCCCAGCCAGCATGGACAGGTTCAATGACATGGGCAGTAGTGAACTAATTCCATTCGTTGTGAGAACAGTGACTGACAAAGATGTTAATAGTGAAATTGTGAGGGTGTCACAGTGTGGGGAGTCTGCTTTAGTGCTGAGCGCGAATCCAGTTTCAGATTTGGATAACCAGTTATCTTTTCTGACTTGGATATCCAGTTTATAGGCCTGACCTGTTTCGGCCCGGATTTCGACTAAAAATATTGACTTGCTTTCTCTATCTAGATCAACAGGCGAATGCAAGCAGGGCTCTCCCCCTCTTCTCCTTCATGTGCCTCGGGAGTCGCATGTCTGGTGCATCAGCGACGAATAGTCCCATACATAGGATAGCTATTAGTATTAGGCCATATAGCATAGGCCTATCATATTGCGCACTCTGGGATAAAGCTCTCTCTTGCTCTCTAGCATGATTAATTCTAATCATGGAACATTATCAGTGAGTTGTTTTCAGATTTAAATCGCATTGGTCGTCCAAATCTTGAATCCAAATCAGTGAGTTGGTTTCAGATCTAGGTCGCGTTGATCGTACCTCGACCAAAAATCCGGGCCAAGATCCAGTTAACCAGTTATTTCAAGCTGGGTAACCTGTTAAAACACTTCTTTGCAAACCAAGTCTCTGCCCAGCACTAGTCTAGTCTGCTTCAGGTGAGAAGATATTCAGTCTCGTTGACAGCTTTTCTTTTACCCATTCAATTCCCTTGAATAATTGCATTGCAATTGGCTGTGACAATCCAATGTAATAATTGGTTCTAATGGTGATGTTTATGGTTCTGACACCACCCTGACTGGATGTCCCCTTCATCTTATCCACAAAGCTACAGAGAAGTGGACAAATACACTGCCTGTCAGCATCAACTCCAATGAATGACATTAGATAGATTTCCAGTTCTAGTCCCCAATGGACTATCTCCTAATGATGTGTTGGAGGAGCTCACCAACCTGTAGTGCTCTGATGTTAACACATCTGGCTATTCCAGAATAGATTATTTTGGTGAGAGGTGGGGAAGATGTTAAAGGACTACAAATTGCTGTACAGCTCATTGCTTAGTGTACACTGCATCTTCTGACAATTCCACACTGTAGTGCTCATTATGAACATGTATTTTCCCTTGTACAGAAAATAAAAACAGATCAATGCTCTTCTCTTGGGAGTAAAGTTTTGGAAGCCACTTTGAATGTGAAAGCCTTCACTGTTGGTCAGTTGAAACGACTAAAAGTTGCTTACACTTCTGCCCTATCTGGCCATTTGTGTGCACCATTTATGTACACAGCACTTGTGTATATATCTGTATAGGCCTGTTTAGTTTTATGTGTCAATTCTTTTGGATAAGTATTCAGTACTCATCATGATGGCAAACTCCAAATAGATTAATATCAGCTTCATGGCCCTGGATTTAATTTGCAACTTCATGACATTGATCATCACTTTATGTGTGGGGTAAGTCACAGATACTTAAGTAGTTATCTGTCAGTTTGCACACTTCTTTGTGGAGAGGTATGGAGTGTATATTGGGTCCCAATTCTTGTCATATTACTTTGGTATAAATGTTCTGTGTTGCTGTTGGTCAGGGGAGTAAAATGTCATTGTAAAGTATTGTGAGCCTGGTAACGCCATGGAACGTGCGCTATATAAATGCCATCTTTACTTTTTTTACTTTTACTCTTGGAGTGAAAACCTGTACCCTTACTTGTAGATGTCGGGGGTGTCACATATGACTAATTGTAACGTAAAAATTCAAATTCAAATTCAAATGACTTTATTCGTCCCCATAGGGGACATTTGTCTCACAGACATATTAAAAGCAAAAACTAAAAATAAATAGCGAATATTGTAGATAAGCATTAAAAATCACATACAAATTGTTCAATAAAATTCTATGGATACGGACACATTAAGAATTTAATGCATGACATACATTATGATCACAGTTTCTTCTGTTGTAAAACAAGCAAATTGAGGCACAAGTTGTATATTTAGCGACCTAAAATTTTTTTTAAAGAATCAGGTTTAACTTTAAAGCTTTAATTTGTCTTATTTAAAAGTCAAATGCTGGTCGGTAGAAAAGATTGTTGATGTCTTTCCGTCTTTGTCTTGATTGAAAGAAATCTGTCGTGTCGTTTTGATTTTGTCTTCACTATGGATGAACAATGAGGGTGTGTACGGTAATTCTTTATGAGAAATATTTTTCTCTAAGATGTCATCTATAAAACTAATTTCAGTAGTAAATCTAGAGGCTCTTTTTATAATTCTATCTTATTTCACAAAGTCCCCTTTTTGGATGTTCCCTCCCCAACAAGTAATGCAAAAAGAAAAAATACTTTGAAGAACTGACCTATAAAAAAGGGTTATTAAAGCCTTATCTACTTTAAACTAACCCAATTTTCTAATGAAATACATGCATCTGTTTGCTTTTGCAGTCATATTATTAACATTATCTTTTCAACTGAGCTTGTCATCGATCGTAACCCCAAGATATTTGTAGTGGGAAACTTGCTCAATATCTTGGTCTTTTATGATTAAAGGTGAAATGACATTGTCTTTTTTTTCTAAAATCTAAAATCGATGATCATTTCTTTGGTTTTACTGATATTCAAATGAAGATAATTTGTATCACACTACTGGACAAACCTTGAAACTTCTGATCTGTATGCATTTTCGTTCTCATTACTAATGAAGCCCATTATAGAGGTATCATCAGCAAACTTCGAGAGAGGATTTTTGATGGGAGTCGAGCTCTGACAATCATTTGTATACAGAGTAAAGAGGACAGGCGAGATAACACAACCTTGAGATGCGCCAGTATTGGTGATCAGCTTATTTGAGGATTTAACATTGACAAAGACAAATTGTGGTCTGTTACTCAGAAAATCCAAAATCCAAGCAATTAAGTGGTTGTTAATATTCATTTCAGATAATTTGTCTTCAAGGAGATGGGGAGATGGGGCGTTATAGTATTGAAGGCCGAGGAAAAATCAACAAGCAAGACTCTGCAATAGCTGTTAGCCTTGTCAAGGTGTTCATAGACATTGTTTAAGAATGCAAGAAGGGCATCTTCGACTCCGCGTTTTGGTTGATAAGCAAACTGGAAATGATCAACAATGGGTATTATATGCTTATTTAAACGATTTAAGACAATTCTCTCAAGACATTTCATTATGATGGATGTTAATGCAACAAGTCCAAAGACACTTGAGTAGATTAAAAATTGAAAAATGAGAGGGATTAGTCCATTTTTCAGCATTAATAGATAATTAAAGAATTATGCATTATTTCTGTCCTGATTCTTGCCTTCCAGGTCATTTTGCATGGAGGAGGCGAACAGGAGCTTGGTTTGTACAGTCTCTATGTAAAGTCATTGACTCTGGCATTTTACAGTCTACATCCCTGCTTCGTGTTTTAACCCTAGTCTGTGGTAAAACGGCTCGGGAGTATCAGTCTGAAAACCCTGGCAACCCTGAAATGCATGGAAAGAAAGAAGTACCAGTCATTGAATCTATGCTTGTGAAAGATGTGTTCATACCAAGTAGGACTAGAGCAGTTAGACGCTAATACAATATTATGTTATCAGATTGTATCAAGAAAGCGTGCAATTGTAAAATGGGATATGACAGATGCCAAACATTTACCCAGAGTCACTGCATTCAAAGTATCAGAATGAGACCTCTTTATTGCCTTTAAGTCTTTTTTATTTACCTGACTGAATTTCACAGAATAGTCAAAATTTAATGTTTGACATGTCAATATTGATGAGGTAATGAGTTAATTCAACAGGGACATTGTTTTGATCATGACTCTTCTGCTCAAAGTCAATTATAATTGCCTTAGAAATGAGAGCACTTTTATGATCAAATTGCAATTTACATACTTTACACACAAAAGCATCTTCTGTATGTTCTTTACCATGCTTTTCAACACCCTGTCACTAAAAAGAACCATGTTGTCTTGAAGTGAAAAAAATTCTATATGATTATCTGAAAGTAAAATCTGTGTAAGCATGCTGATCATCCTTTGTCATTTTTCAGCTTGACACCCTGTTCATGTTTTGAGGGATAATCTAACAGCAGCTTGATTTTTCATCATTACCTATTTATCTATTTTGTATTATTTGATGTTCTGATCTTTTCTTTAGACCATTAACTCTTTCAATGCCAAGGGGGGTTTCCACGTTTTTGTCAGACTATTTTAGAAACGAACCTATGCCCCAGGTAACAGTAAGAGATTAGTAGTTATGAGTTAAAATACATGAGTGAAACCTATACATGTCATATACCACTTTGAAGGGGAATAAATGGAGAATATGAAAAATCAGTCAAAAGGGACAAACGTTGTCATAAAAGGGGAGATAATCAGTACAGGACAAAATATTTTTCGAAGGAAGATAATTCAAAAAACAATTTTACTTACTATTTGATAAAAATGACATCCATCAGAGTGTATATATCCAAGTCATGATGATATATCCACAAAGAAAGATTTTTTTATGTACACAATGCACTTTACAGCTTGAAAATTAAACAATGCAACTGATTTTTATGATTTTTTTCCTCGAAGACATGAAAAATAAAAAAAAAATGGAAAAAAATTGTCAGAGGATGTCTTTTGCTTTTTTAATGTACTATTTACAAGAGAATATTTGTTTCAGTATGAAATTTTCTAAAACAATCTTTGGCAAAGAGATGGGGCTTTCCTGAACAGCCAACACAATAAAAGGTTGATTTTTAAAAAATTTTATGCACTGCACAATACATGCATTGGCGGTCAAGGCCGTCGTGATCGATCAGATGAGCATTTCCTGAGAGCCGCTCATTCGTGCTGGCGATTGATTTCCTTCCAGGTTTTGCAGGGTCAGTTTCAACAGGATGTAGAGTGAGAGGTGCTACAGGACCTTGTGAAAAGGACAAGGCGGTCAACTGAAGGTTAAAGGTCTCCTTGAAGTTGGCGAGAGGCATCAGTTTTCTTCCATTTTCTTGAGCGAGAAGGAAAAGGATGTGGCTATTTACTTGGATAACTTCGAGAATCCAAGTAAAAATCTTTTTCCACCATTTGATAGTTTTGCGACCCTGGGCTCCGTAGTAGGAGACCTGTTGATCCACACGGTCGCATCCATTCATAGATGCATTGTATGACTGGATGATGGTAGGCTTCCTTTCGTCGACCCTCGATTCTTGTCACATATCTGACTTGACTGTGTGTTGTGACGACATGGCATGGCTTTTAAGCTTTTTTTTTCTTTCCATGTAACAGACAGAATTCCAGGTCCATCCTTTTTATGCCATTTGGCTTCCATGTGGCCCAGCCTTTGGGTCTTCCAATCAAATGGGAAGCCTTTCCGGTTGCTTTGCACTGTCCCAGTGTATTTCATATTTTTGGATTGAAGGTATTCAATCAACGCGTAGGTGGTGTAGAACCAATCAGCAAAATTGTGGTGGTGACCATTCAGGGACTCAAGAAGAGAATCAAACACTTTGATTGCTTGACCTGATGTCGGATCGAGAGCGGGGTTGTAGGCTGTATCCCTCCCGAAATAAATGAGTAGATTTATCAGGTACCCAGTCGTCGAATCACAGAGACTGAAGGTCTTGATGTGATATTTGTCTGGTTTCGAGGAGTTGAATTGTTTATGATGTAAACGTCCTTTATAACCAATCACTATTTCATCTAGACTAAGGTTTTCAAAACGATAAAAACACTCCCGAAATTGAGTCAGGATTTTGTTGACGAAAGGCTCGATTTTGGTTTTCCCCTGGCATCTGGTTCAGCCGCATGAAGCATAATGTGGATCAGGAGCTGAAAATTGTTGTGTGAAAACATCTTCCCATACCAGGGAGTGTGCTTGAAGGCTTTAGTCAAGAAAAAGTCGCTGTACTTAGGGTGAACATCCATGTCCATACTGGTAAGCACACGGATAAAACGAAGAAATTCAGTACGGTCAACGTTGTGCTATTGGCGAAGGCTTGAATGTTTCCTCAGGGTTTTTGTTTTTTTTTAAGCACATGTTTACTGTATGAATTTATATCTACAAGGTCTACAATTTCATCGGTAAGCAAGGCATTGAAAAATTCAATAGGGGTGCTGTCTGCTCTGAGGTTCAGACGAGTCCTGCTGTTTACATCCCTGAAAATAGATCTACCAACTGCATCATTTTCAGCAGCTGGTTGCCATCTATTGACATCAGCAGGGATCCTCACTGTCATCATCTGATGAACTACCATCAGCAGCAGGTCTAGATCTAGATGCAGTTGGGAGAAGTCTACTCATCTTAGACTTCATTCCACCTCTTTTTGAGGCAGCAGGCCTTTTACTAGTGAGAAGTGGTTGATTGTCACTCTCACTAGATCTAGAATTAGGATCTAGATCTACAGATCGTGATGGTTCGGAGTTGTAGGCTTCATCATTGCTTTGTAACTCGGGATTGGATCTAGATCTAGATCCAGATCCATTATCAGAATTTGAGCTTCTTTCTGTGCCATTAGTTGATAGAATAAAGCAGAAGCTTGCCGTGCATTCATTTTCTGTCTGCATAAACCTGATGGGCCAGGAGTAGGCGTGGCCATTGTTTTGTTTACGTTTTGCTAAAAACGTGAGAGAGACGATTTTTTATCTTGAAAACAGAGTAAAACTTGATGAAAACTATTAACAGATGCCTCAAAATAGATGGAAATTTGTTGCTCAGAGTTATCGTTCTTAAAGGATTAGTCAAAAGTTTCTTGGAAACACACACAAAACGAATATGTGAGGCTGAACGATATCGTCAATGTATCGTCGATTGGCACAAATGCGGAAACCTATATCGACATCATCGATTGGCATTCAAAGAGTTAAAAATCTTGGTCTTGTTTGAGACCATTCAAAGTAAGTCATCTTTTTTTTCGCCATCTGTAGAGCTGTAGAAATATATTCAGGTCAAATATTAAATGGAAATGTCTGTACTTTAATTACATTAGTAACTTCTCTCTGGGCAATTTCATTTTTTGTTTGCAAATATACCTCAAACCAATCTCAGCCAAGGACAACTAATTCAAGGATGCTTTTGAGCCATACTTTTGATCATGTTTTATTGAAATCCACAATTCTGCCTTCTCCCTTATACTGATGCACTGTCTTTTATCACCAAACACCCACCTCCCAAACACATACACACACTCCCTTTTCCTCAAATACATTTACATATTCATCACATGTACAGCATTGCTTGTACACTACGACTATTAGATATATTATTGCATAGTGAATGAAAGCTGATCTCTAATCAAAAACTGGAGATGAACATAATGTTTTTAAGACTTTGAAACATAAGTCCGATACTACCCTATTCTATTGAGTATTGCCTTCTGGTAATCTGAAGTAGACTTCCAGCTAGATCGACTACATAATTAACTACTAAAGGATTAGTAGTTTGTCATTCTGCTCACTTTTACTTTTACACATGTTTAACTTTTGTACACAACTTGGTTGTAATGTAAATTGCAGAAAGGTCTTGCCTGGAATTCCATCTTTGATAGTAGCATGAGCATTTTCTACACATCCTCCACCACCCATGAATTTCCAGTGCTGTGGACTACTTTTAGAGAGGATATTATAATATGGGTACATGTCAATGTTTTATGTGATTTATTTGTTTTTATTGATTTCTCAGATATGGCTGTATGCATAAGAATGCTGATATGTTTATTTAAATTTCCAGGGTATAACAAAGATAAGCCCGCAAAACTTTTTATTTCAAACCCCAATAAAGTTCATTATTTTGAATTGGTTACTGAATTTAAATACATAGCTAAATGCTGTTTTAATACTAAGTCTTTGCTATCCTGTAAATCTGACATTTATGGTCAGCATAATCTTTTAATAGACTTATTATTTTGTCTGCTTTTGTTAGCATGAAATGACTGTCCACATTTTTAGTTTTTCTTGTTTCTGTTTTGCAATAAATAT
>JAOYNN010055550.1:0-25893 GCA_025770095.1 Goniobranchus kuniei | reverse complement strand
TAGACAATAAAAACAAATCAAATCACAAACTTAGACAATAAAAACAAAACAAATGACAAACGTAGACAATAAAAACAAAACAAATGACAAACGTAGACAATAGAAACAAATCAAATCACAAACTAGACAACAAAAACAAAACAAATCACAATTATAGAAAATAAAAACACAACAAATCCCAAAAGTAGACAAAAAGAACAAAACAAATCACAAACGTAGACAATAAAAACAAAACAAATCACAAACGTAGACAATAGAAACAAAATAAATTGTAAGCGCAGACAAAAAAGCAACGCAAAGAACAGACATAGACAAGAAGAACAAATCAAATCACAAACACAGACAAAAAACAACAAAAAACAAAACTATAAAACAAAACAAAAAAGACAATGAAAGTAAGGTAAAGAAAGACATAGACAGCAAAAGCAAAACAAAGAAAAACATAGATAATAAAATCAAAACAAGTCACAAACTCAGACACTAAAAGAAATATAAATTACAAGCACCGACAATTAGAGATAAACAAATTAAAGACGTACCGGTAGATTATAAAGAACAAACAAAGCACATGCGTAGACAAAACAAAACAGAAAACAAAAACAAAAGAAAGTAGAGACGTAGATAATAAAGTCAAAAACAAAATACAGACGGAAACAATGAAAAGTGAACAAAGCAGAGATGTAGACAATAACATAAAAAAGAAAGTACAGCCGTAGGTATTGAAAACTGAAGAAAGCATGAACGTAGACAAAATAACAAAACAAAAAAACACGCACACACACACACACACACACACACACACAGAGCAAAGCAAAGCAAAGTAAAGCAGAGCAAAACAAAGCAAAACAAAACAAAAAGTTAAAAAAGGCAAAACAAAAGGCATTGGTAAAACATTGAACATAAATTAAACAAATCAGGACAACGCAAAACCACACAATAAATAAATAAATAAATAAATAAATAAAGTCTCAACCTTGAATAAAGCAAAACCAATTTCATCACACAACCATGATCACCCCGCCCCCCGTCTCCCATCACTCCCTCCTAAAATGAATTTTAAAAACTTAAAAATTCAAACATCAGTATACAAACAAAATAAAATGAGATGGTGATTGTGATAGATCATAGTGCACACGACTCTGGATACGTTAAGTCTGGTTTTAAGTTTAAGTTGACAAGGTAATATCTGGCATTCGGGCAGGTCTAACCGGCACACTCACTGGACAGAGACAATTTCGAAATAACTCACACACACACCTTCACACACGTACACACACGTCACACATACAAACAGACATACATAATTATTACATATTTTAAATGCTTATTACGTTCATCAAAAGTAAGTAAGGACTTACCGTTCTGTCATCAGTATCCCATAGACGTCGTGAGGGACGAAGCGCCTTGTCACCGTCATGGGTATCCCATACGCTCACACTGATCAATCTTGCGCTGGGTGTTGAACGCCGGTGCTCGAGCCGAGGGGAATGGACCGCTGCGCCTGTGACTTGATCCGTAGACTCTTTGGGTGGGCTTTCCATTTGGGGCAATCCGGGTGGTTTTGTTAGAGGCGATATTGTTGTTGGGGACAGATTTGCCGGAGATGAAGACGGCAAGGTGGGACAGAGAACGGTCGGGCGAGATGCGGCAGAACCGACAGCTTGTGTTGAAGAAATCTTTTTTATATAACTAACACATTCTGAATTTATATGATTTTCATTCTGCAGCGCTAACGATGTGTCTGTATTTAGCGCTGACGCAAGAGATGACGATACTGTTGGTAGCAAATAAGAAGATGTGGCAATGAGTGATGTTGGCGTAGGAATCTGAGATGCCGGCGGCGATTTTGAATGTAAACATTCCGATTGTGATGAGAAGGATAGCGTTGAAGAGGATGATGATGATGAAGATGTGCCTGAATGCGGGGATACTGGTGACAATAAACAAGGTGCTGAGGCTGAGGATTGTTTTGAATGAGATATCAACGAGAATTCATTAGCAGTATGATTGAAGAGTGAAGAACCTTGGTTTTCAGAAAAAGCTGTCGTGCCATTCTCGATTTCCGGTGATTCGCTTTTGATCCTGGAACCACTGCTGTCAGTTCTGGATTTTGTTATTATATTCGTATTCTGAGGCCATGAAGTGTTGGTTATGCACTCATCTAGAGATGCTTGAGTTTGACGTGTAGCTTTTGCCATCTCACTGATGGCAGTGGGAGAGGAGTCAGAAAATGATTCGCATTCAGCTAAGGGGGCAGGGATATCCAAACGTTTCAGGCCTATTACAGAAGCCGTGGCATCACTGACATATGAGTGGGATTTATCTACAACACTGGAAACTTGACGTTTGTCATTTTCGGGCACCATGACCACAGTAAGCCAGTTATCAGAATCAATGTCAGACTTCATTGGTGGTATTATATCCAAAAAGGACCCTGCTGCGACCATTTCATTGTCGATACAAGGGGAAACAACATTAGCTCCGTTTGTTGAACAATAATCGAAGTTGTCTCCATCTTCATGTCTATCTGATTTAATAGCCATCGACGGAACACTGTTCGATAAACCAGTTTCCACTTTTGTTCCATGCTCAATCTGGTAGGTGTTCCCAGTTGTAGTCGGAGCCTGGACATTCTCCCTCTGATGTAAATGAGTCCAGTTCTCTGACGTCATGGAGGAAATCAGAGTGACCGTGCTCTCCCCTCCTTGAGCTTTTGGGTGGGATGTAAGGCTACCCACTTTATGAATTCTCTTTGGTAAAGGCTTTGGGGGTATTTTCATACCAGGACGTGACTGTTTCTGGTCGAGTAGGAGAACTCCCTCCTCCTTTGGTGGAGCGACAGTTTGACCAACAAGAACTTCGGTGGCAGATTGCTCTTGGATTGATGATCTGTGGGCCGCCATGTCAGTGTTTAGACCCTCTCCTCTAGGCCTTACATCCATTGTGTCCAACTCTTTCCAGCCTGGCCTTCTCACCTGTTGCTCTCTTGACCTCTGAAGTTGACCCCGTGGATCAGAGGTTGACGCTATGGATTTCTGAAAGCGTTTCAGACTTTGGGCAACGGTTGGCCATGATTGTTTCTTCCCTCTGTCCACCCCTTCTCTTTCACCCCCTACTTTCTTTTCATCGTAGATGAGATGTTGCTCCTGTACCCTGTCACATTTCCCTGCTTTTAAATTACATTTCTGATTGTAATCGAAATCGCCACGACTGCCATCATTGTTCGAAAATTTCCTGGCACTGAGTAATTCCGATTCGATAGCCTGAGACTGAGCTGCACGATTATTATCTTTAGCATTAATTATAATCGTTTCATCTGAAAATATTTTCTCAGCCTTATCTACATCATTATCAGCAACGCTTGAAGGAGAAAGAAACACAGAACAGGACTCAGGGGCGGCAGGAACGAGTTTCGCCTCTGTGCATTTTGCTCCGACCTGTATCACGTGCTGTTGATATGATGTGTCTGCAATGGAGATAACTATGGGAGATAATCCTCTATCACCCAAGCCAGTGGAATTCTTGAGATGCGCACTTAGGTCATTGGTTTGGGCAAGCCTTCGGCTTTGCAGAGTCTGTTGGTGTGAGGGTGGTTCAGAGTTTGGTGGCTGGCATTCTGTAACCACCGTGTCGTTTTTATGCAAAGTTCCTTGTCCCACTGTCACAGAATCTTTATATTTTAAGTTTGCCTCATTTTGTAAAGTAATCATGCTGCTACTCCTTTTATTTCCATTTCTGGAATTTCTTGTAGTGTTTTCAGTACCACATTTTGTTTCTTGCAGACCTTGCGTATGACTTTCACCTTCTAAATCATTCTTTTTAAGGACAAATCCAGTTTCGACAATGTCACAGCGATTTGGGGAGGAAGCGGGGATTTCTCTATGAATATCCGTAAAAACATCAGAATGATTATCGGCATCTTTACTGTAATCATCATGATTTCTCACTTTAAAATCCTTTTGGGGGCGAGTAAACGATCTGGAAAACGCGTCACTTTCGTTTGATTCAAACTGTGAAGGCCTACTTTCATTCTTAATTTCAGTTGTCATATTATCACACTTTTGAATATCACGGTGTGCTCCATTCTCAGAAGTGAAAGGCACACATGATGTGGGTATGTTTACATCATTATTTCTATTGTCTCTGGTTTCTTTTTCAACGCGAGTCCGTTTGCTCGCTTTCAAATTTACAATGTTGTTGAAATTACTACTTAAAGTTGTTTCTGCTGCCGTCAGCGAAAATTCACTTTGAATTTTCTTGTCGATCGAATGGGATGCAGTTTGCATTGAAATATCATCTCCTTCAGGCAATCTAAACACAGACAATGAAGGCACAGCATTCTGTACTTCTATTTCGTAGGCGTAAGTTCCTTGAGAGAAGCTAGACTTGGAATCGGAAAGCAGCGTAGAATCCTTGCTGGTTACCAAGTCACAACTTGTCGCATTTGGCGTCGTGTCACTTTTTCCACGTTTAAAAGAAATATCCTTCAGATTCCCTACGACTAGAGGGGGTTGCTCAGTAACACTATTACTGGCCGCCTTATCGATCTGTCTGCTGAGAAAATCGATAGACCGTCTTGACTCCGACAATACGTGACCTACTTCGTCAGGATTAAAATCGCTGTCGCTAAGGTCAGTGGGATTCCCTCTTGTCCCTTCTCCTGTCACCCTCCCGTCTTTCGATGAACATTTTACATTGTGATTGTATCGCGAATCATTAGGAATTCGGAAGTCACTTCCTTTTGTTTTAATCGCCGCAGGAGTGTGTCCTTCCCTAACCTCGGAAGGGACAAAGGACATTGGCATGGTTTTGTCACCGATGACACACTTCTCAGGAGTTGGCCCAGATTCCCGCCCCAAGAGGGAATCTGGGACAGTTTCCAAGTTTCCTTTAATGTTTACTCCGTCTTTGGTATAGTTTTCATTCCCCAATTCCTTTGTTCCCAAACATCCCTCTGTTGTTTGAGAAGTAAGAACAGAATTTATTGGAAATTCGTCTCTTTGCATAAAAGTCTCAGTGTTACTTTTAACATTTTCCGTCGCCCCTGTTTCATTGCTAATTATTCCCGCGGTTTTGCTTAACGCCTTCGATGATAAATGGTCGTTTTCTGATGTTACTGCAAGACAATTCCTATCATCTTTCCTTGGCCTTTGATCATATTTCTTCGTCTCAACATCGTGTCGAATGGAGTTAAGTGCGATTTGTTGGGAAGAAACGTTGTCCTCAACTAACCCGAGCACAGCACTAGGAGCTGAATTGGCTTTTTCATGTCCAGTGTGACTTTGACATGTTTCCTCTACATTTCCAGCAATGTCATCAAGGTAGACCTTTTTCCATATCCCTGCATCTCCCCTTGCCCATTTGTACTTCCGCTGTGGGGTTGGAGATACTGGAGGCGGTAGGAGTGAGCATCTTTCGTCTTTGCCAGTCAATTTAACTTTCAATGATTCCCTTATTGCTACTACTTTCGACTTTTGTATCATAGCTTTCCATTTTCCACGCACACTCTTACTCCCCATGGTGCCACTGCTAGCTTCTTCGTCTTTACTTATTGTCGGTAGACTTGAAATTTCAGAATCTTTGACCTGGTCTTTTCCAGCACCTACTTTCCCAGACTCAGTCAAATATTGAATTGGTGATTTCGCCCGTCCAGAACTAGGTTGATCGAGAGCAGATATTTTTCTTTTCATTTCATCAACTCGCGCCTTGATAGATCCCGATTTCTCACTCGCCATTTCCACTGAATCGGGTTCCAAACTCGCAGCAGGAAAATGTTCTGGCATTTTATAGCCCAACAAACTTGTCATTTCGTCAGTGGTCCTAATTTCTGGGATTACAGTTTGCGTCTTGAGCAAATGTGTAGTGAAGTTTGTAGCATTTCCTTGCTGCGGTATGTCAACTGTTGATTGATTCGCAATCAATACTGAATTCGAATGAGAATCAGTGGTGTAGACTAAGACGGGTGATTTTCCAGGCTGGAATGCAGGCGCTGGAACATGAAGACCTGTTCCTGCAATGATGGAAGAGCTTTTGCTGGAGCATTCTAACCGCTTAATCTTTTCTTTTATGCTAACACTTTCCCCAGACACATCTTGTATCGACTGGACTGAGCCAGCATCGAAATTTATTCCACCTCTCGATACTGAGCAAGAGTCAGATGGGATATCATGCAGGACTTGGTTTGTAGGACCAGATTTATGCAACGAAAGATCCGGCGCCGAAACAGCGTTGTAATTGCGAGATAGAAGTGGAATTTTATGTAATTCGTCTGCAGTCGGAGAATCTGATACACGACGTTGAAGACCCAAATTATGCAACGGGATTGTATTCATTGAAGTCACCGTTGAATTACTGTCATTGAACACATTTTGTGCCAATGGGGAGGAGCTTTTAAGAGGTAACGTTGAGGTTGATACAGTGCGTGCACAAGGCGATATTTGTTGAGCTGAACTTACCTCATGATTTGTACTGCCGCGAAATTCGTCTGTTAATCCTCTTTGGAAATCATCAATCAGATTGTTTTCATTCTGTGCGTCACACGAAAAACACAACGACTCACTGTTATCCGTATCAATCTTTGTATCCCCCTTAGTTGATTGGATTTCACAGCTAACGGAATGCACTTTGTTATCAGAAGATTCCTTGTCAATGACTGAAACATTACCGCTTGTCACAGATTCATGATTTGCACTACTATAAATTTTAATTCCTTCAGGCTCATTCATTGATTTCATCTCATTAGTTTTTTCATCAGTTTTGAAATGTAATAAATCTGCTATTTCTGCATTCTCAAAGGCATGTGGCCTATGGTCTGAAATGTGACATATTTGTAACTTTGAATGTGAATCTCTTAAAACATTTTTCTCTCTATCATGAATAGCATCTTTTTCGGGTTGTCGTTTTTTGACAACCGAGTCCAAATTCAGCTCAGATTTCGAAAAAGCAATGTCACTAGAATCGCTTCTCAATTTGTTCATGTCATCGCCGTTATTATTCAGGAACAGAGGCACGTGCACTATTGTAGAATTTTCTTGTCCCGACGTGGGCAAAATAGGAGACGAAAAGGAAAGAATTCTTGAGGCCTCGCCCCTCGATGTCTGGCCTACACTCGAATTCTCACGGCCCAAGCGACTCGAATAATTCTCGTTGTTTTTCATACTGCCTCTACCTTGAGGCACCGCAGGCGACCGGTATGTAATATTAGGCGGAGATGTTGATGCAGAGCCTGTGTGAAATGTTAAATCAGTAGAAACTGGGGAGACGGCGGGGATTGGGGTGGCAGCAGCGCTCCCATTTTTATTACACAGTGAGTCACTTTGCTTACTCGTCGTTAAGACCGTGCCTCCACATTCTCGGTTTCTTCCACCCGTGTCTTCTCTCCCATCCATCTGGCTAATCTTCTCAGCCTCGCCATGGGATAAATTCTCATTAGAAATTATTTCTCCCTTTCCTACGTCATCTTTGCCTGAAACGAAATACTTGATAACGTTATCAGGCGCAACGCTCGACCCCAAAGCGGTCTCAGAAGAGCACACTACTTCTATTTTTGCATCCTGTGCCTCGAGCGAATTTGGACTAGGAGCAGAACCACCACCTAAACGTTTGCATTCCTCGCCATGAATAATCCCTGTTAAAAAATAACATTCATTTTCTTTATTAACAACATTCGTTCTACCGTCTGCATTCTGCCTTACAATGTTTGTACTTTTACAGGTAAGCTTGGCGACGCTCTTCTCCTTTTCGCTGCCCTGGCTTCTTTCTTTTCTTTCTAACTGACATGGCTCGATATTTGAAAAATGTTTCGATTCAGTTTTAAAACGATTATATAAATCTAAGTTCTCTTCGCCAACTTTATGACGTGTTTCCTGCTCGTCACGAAGTACAGAGATGGCAGTTTGCTGAGAATGAGAACCAGAGCAAAAAGATGACGTCGAACCGGATTCGGGAATAAAAACGTTTCCATTGGCCCCCATGAACCTCGCGTTTTGAATGGCAATTAGCGTCCCTTTTACAGAGGCCTGGTGTTTCAGTTCTCCTACACCAACGTCAGCTCTGTTACCCATGTTCAATTCACCTTTCTCAGATAATGCAGCTGAAGATGTTTTCTGATGCGTTTCATTTTTTGGTTCTGAATTCATATTAGTGGAGACTGACGTGTCCTTTCTCCCATTATATTTCTCCTTAGAAGTATTGATTGCGTTCAGCTGCAGTTTAAGTTGGAGCTCTTCCATTTTTTCAAGTGAACTGGAATTGTTATTAGCAACTAAAAGTTGGATGTCTGGGTCGGGTGATCTTATATCGGAAGAGTATCCGCTCTCAAAGAGACTAGTTTTCATAGCATGAAGGCTAGGAGTCGAATCAGAGCTGGAGACTGATGTTGTTGTTGTAGTCGTTGTTGGTATCGATATTTCGTTGTAAGGCGCATTTCTCGTTCTCTCAAGAGAAATATCCATTCTTGGCATATCATGAGCATTGACAATCAAAGCCGGTGTTGAAAGCTGATTTGACTGGTTTTCAGTATCAGTATGATGATGTTTTGATACTTGGCTGTCAGTTTGTGTGTCCGTTTCAACTTCAGAACCGAGAAATGATTGGTGAAGTTGAGAATCATTTTGAATTTCTGCCTGTATTTTACGATTTGTCTCTTGTTGTGAGCCATCGAAATGACCTGCCGCCCTACTCGTCTGCTGATCAATGAATGGTTCATCTAACACCGGTACATGAACCTTTCCCAAGGTGTTCATGGTTTCTGTGACCGAGGTGCGCTCTTCAGTATCTCCTTGATGGAAGTTGGTAGCTACATTGCCTTTATAATTCATGCACCGCTGATCCTCCCGTGGTGTCATGTCAGGCTTAGTAGCTTTATTGCGAGATTGAGAGATTGAGGCAGAGCGAATTGCATCTGCTTGGAAGTTTCCTCCTTTAAAGGCATTTGCCATTCTGTCATTGGCAGAATATTGTTTGGTGTTTGGTTGAGGGGCTTTTACACATGTTGGACGACCTGCATTGATTTGCTGTTGAGAAGCTAAACAAGGTGTGGTAGCGGTGACTTCTGTTTCTGCTTTGCTCTGTGCCAAGCAATTAGCGGTGATGGCAAGACCTGGAATATTTTTACGCCCGTTGTTCTTGAGAGATGGTCTAACCGTTTGATCCCTATCTACAGTGGTCACGTCGACGTCTTGCTTTTCTTTGTCTTGGACGAAAGACTCATTCAAGGTCACCTGTGTGGAATCTTGAAGACCTGGTTCATGGTTAGATGGTGTGGATTTGATGGGTTTAGCGATTTTGGAAATTTTCAATGGGTGTTTGACTCCTTGGGCTTTGAGAGAAAGCTTGTTCGAAACATACGCCACCCTGCTCTGACTCGGGCGTATTGGTTGTTGCTGCTGAGTCTTCCCTGAACCCATCTGTTGATGACACTGCGACTGCGCCTGTTGTTGCTGCTGTTGTTGTCCCTGCTGTTGTTGTATGCCAATCTTCTTGTCACTTTCAATGCCCTCATTACTGATGCTGTTTATCTTCCGATGATCTGTCCTTATTTTGTCACCAGGCCGTAACTGCGTCTCGACAGGCTTTTCAGTGACTTTGCGTGATCGGGGATTAACGTCAACACAAAATGATGTCGTGAAAGTCGAGGAGGGCGTTCTATTGTTTATTTTACTTTGGCTCGATTTTCTGGCATCGGTTGACGCGCAACGAACAGGAAGTTGTGAACTAAATCTCCTCTCAGTTGTATTGGTTGCTCGAACCTTAAATGCAAATTTTGGAGCATTAGAAGTTGTTGTTTCACCGCTGGAAACAGACCCTGATCTCGATAATGCTGTCGATATGACGGCACTGTTTGATTGCCCATGTTGTAGTTTAGTACCTGAGCTTACCGTAGAAAGAGGGCGATGAGACCGTTGTATCTTTGGACTCACATCATCATTATTATGATAAAAAGGAGATGCACATGAAAGTTTCTGCACCGATGAAACACCCGTGTTATTGCATACGTTATTTTGAAGTAGCCGATCTCCGTTAACACGGTCCACGGAATACGAATCACACAAAAAAGGTTTATGAGTGTCGCTTACATGACTTTGATCGCAATTAACCGATGCCTTGACTTGCTTTTGTTTATCAAAAGACTCCCTACCACTGTCAATCCGTGAATGAGGAGTAAAACACTGAACACGTTCCATGATAGAATCAGATTCGTGCCAACACACATTTGCTTTTTCACCAGTGACATCGAACGAAATCACATGACAATGAGAAGGTGAGTGTGAAAGGGCTACACATTGAGCCATATTGTTAGTAGCATTTACAGATTCTTGACTACTTGAAACATCGTTAAATATTCCAGAAGATGAAATTCCAACGTCTTCATTTAAACGTCTTTGTTTTGAAAGTGAGGCAACAAGTGACGAAGCCATTGCTGAAGGTGTGCAAGAAATGGCCTGGCCTCCATTTTCTCTTACAACATTGTGTTGAGACGATACCAGCGATGGTCTAGACAATGGAGACGATTTTTGATCGCACAGCTCAAATATTTGTTCACGGGTTGTGTGAAAGGTAGATTTGAAAGCCATATTTGAAGTTAAATCAGTTCCAGAAATTCTGCTGGCATCTCCCCCTTCAAGGCCTACCACAGGCTTATTGTTGAGTTCATGAATTAAGCCCTCCTCATCCAACGTTTCCCAATCCAAGTCTAAGTCAACACTAACAGCGTTTTCTAATGGTACCACCTTTTCCTCACTCTTATCGCAGTGTGTTGGCAAATCCAACAAACATTTCTTATTCAAAGTCGGCGCATCCGATGGAATGATATGTGCCATTCCCTCACCCGCCTTACTCGTTCCACATCCTTCGAAAAACGCTAGCTTTTCTTCCGTAGGGGAAGCAGAAGCCATCAAGATATCACTAGTGGCAGATTGGAAACTCGTTTCAGAACTAACATCAGAAGCCGCCTCAAAATGTTCATCATCGTCAGAATCGTCGATGCCAAAAATAGCAGCAGCAGAATTTAAATCAGCATGCGTCTCGAAGTAGTCAGCATCGTAATCTTCTCGATTAATATTGCCTGATGTACGTTTATATTCCGTGTTATGTACTTCACCGTTACTACACTTAACCGCCAACACCCTTTCCTGTTGGTGCTTATTCAAGACTTGGTCTCCCAAGCTCTCAACACCGTCTACCTTTTCACCCTCCACTTGAGTTTTCGTTTTTGTGTTTTCCGGTTCCATTTCCCGATTTAATATCTCTACATGATACCTTTCCTCCCTCCTCAACTCCTGAAATGTTTGCTCCCTTTCTGCCCCTTCCTTTTCATCAATTTGATTTCTTCTTAGACATGTTACTTCTTCTTCTTCTTTCTCTATCGGTTCATCCACAATGTCTACAAGTTGGACGCTGTCATGATCCGTGAGAGGCAGGGCCTCGTGTGCTTTCGAACAGCAAGTCAGTTTACCTTTAAGTACTGGTAAAGGGGGCACTAATAATTCCTTATCAGCACGGACGCAAGCGTTAGAAGTTGTACTCGCTTCCAAAGAATAAGCATTGGCCTCTCCATGCCCCCTCTCGTTGGAGGACAGGAATCTCATTATCGGTGGATGCCCGCTGCGTGCATTTGATAACGTGAAATGTGGGTTGTGAGCATGAGGGCCACTACTTGCACCGTACTCATTTTTGTTTATTTTCTCTTCACTGGTTGCCTCCCTTAGGACATCGCTCTCTCTCTTAACGCCATTGGCTCCTGCACTTTTTGAGATATCTGAACATTTCTCCTCTAACCCATAACTAATGTTATTATCCATCTCTAGATTAAGATTTATATTTTCTTTAACGAAATTGATTTTATGATTTATTTCTGTCAAAATGTCTTGCTCGTTCTCGCCTCTTCGAGACCCTTGATATTGGTCATTTCCAATAAAATCGGTTTGTGGGTCATTCACGTCGTTACAGGAATCAGCAGTGGTTTTGTTGACAATGGAATAATGGTCATTTATCATTTTGTTGAGCGAAGGCCTACTTACCCCATTATCAGTTGAGACAGCACAATGCAAAGTATCCTCCAGAACTAGACGTACATTCTTATTTGATGATGAGATTGTATTGTCGGACACCGCATCAGTCTTGAAGCTTGAGTGACAAGTCAAGGCGTCGTGAGATCCCGTCGACGTTTCGGATTTATTTCGTAATTCCGTGCAGTCTGGTTTGTCACTGATAACAGGAGACGGAGACAAGGACTGTTCAAAAGCCGTAATATTTCCTTGTGGTACATCTTCTTCGTAATCACAAATTTCACGAACGGCTTCAGTGACCGAAGGGGTGTTGCAAATCTCCTTCTCACAACGGTGACTGCTTATTTCTGACATGTTAGTATCTGGATCCTTGACTGATTGTTTAGAATAGTTAACAAAAGAATCACTCGTCTCTTCCATGACAAGACTGCCACTACTGCCATCGCAGTTCGATTCACAGACACCATATTTTAATCCATCAGTTCTGGAATATGTCGCGCTCCGCGAATCACAAGCTGTTTGCACAAATTTTACACCCGATTGGTTAGCTTCCGTTGCTTGTAAATCAGAACCCGCATAATCAACAACACTGCTTCGTATGCACTCCATATTCATAGAAGTTGACTCTATTCCTACCGGAATTCTGTTATTGCCAAACGATTTTTTTATTCCACGTTCTCCTGCATCTCCTTCATTTTTTTTGTCCTTCATACCATGATTCGAAGAAAGCAGACTAGATGATCTGTCTTTGTTTTCTCTGAATTGATGTACGCTCTCACGCCTCTCGTCTTCTGTCTGTCTTCTCGTTTTAGCTCCGTTTTTCCCTTTCGGCACTCGATCAGTTATTGTTCCTATGCCAAGCCGGTTCTTTTCTTCACGATGCGATAGGCCAAGAGAAGCGTGCAGTTCCGATGATGATATTGAGCACGGAGAGGGGGGCAACACACTTTTGACAGTTTCTTTCTTTTTCTCGGCTCCATTCCCAAAACAGACCCCATTCGCAGCGCTGCTTGATTCATCAAAAGATGGGGAGGTCGTTCCTCCCTCCCCCTCTCCTGTGCGGTCGAGTAGCGCCGATGTGGTGTGGATGGTGGTGGTATCACCGGTAGTAGTGGAACGGCTGAAGATGCTGCATTTAGAGGGAGCTAGCGGGGGAGTGGGAGTGGGAGTTGATTGACAATGAGGCGAGGAGGAAGAAGGAAGCGCGCGGCCAGGCACCGATTGGCAGCCAGCTTGGCTTTCCTCACTTTCATTCACACGGCGTGAGAAGCTTTTGGAGGAGTTGGTCTGTTTGGTCTGTTTACCTGAGTATGATGACATCATGGTAGGTGTTGGTTCCGGTGGGAAGTTTCCTGACGATAAATTCATCCTATGTACCGGTACCACGGTCGAGGGATTGGCGCTACAAGCCGAATCGGCAGTAAACAAAACGGCTTGTTCAGTATTGCTATTTGAGTCAATGCCTTTGGTTTTTGAGTATCCTGAGAAAACGGTGTTATGTCTTTTATCTGCTTCTTTTGCATAGCCTGAATTTAAATTGAATCCTTTGATTGCGACTTCTTTATCAAAGTCATGAACGTTACCCTCCACGTCCTGTACCCCCTTACTCTTAGTTGTGTCTGTTTCATTAATTTCTAAGTTGCTTTCTCCTTTTTCCTTTGTATTGTGTGTTATAATATTATTATGATCAGCAGGTGAATCATCATCCCTTAAAATTGCACAGCGAACATCTCTACTCACGCACTTCTCATCACGGCCCGTTTTCCCCTCCAATTTCTCATCATTTTCAATGTGTGGGGACTTGGAAACCGTCACTGGCCCATGCCCTTCCTTACCTATGAAATCTGGAGTGAGAGCACGGGCAATTTTTTCACCGTTTGAGGTGCACCCATCGCTCACAATTCGTTTTTTCTTACTTCCCTTTGGTGCATCCACTTGTCCTGAGCCTTGTGAACGTTGCTTAATCTTATTGAGCCGGGCATTTATTTGCACACCCCCAGCCTCATTCGCATTAAATTCTGACTGCTTTCTTGAAACCTTGCCAATAACTGATGAAGCGGGTTTAGTTTCATGATGATCGTTGGAAGGGGGGTGTATTTTAGTAGATTTATGATTTATTGAGTTATTTTCGCTTATCTTCCACATGCTCGCCAAATTTCCATTAGAATTTGAGATTTCCTTATACGACTTGTAGCTCTCACTTTTTCTTATCGTTTCATTTTTATCCTTGACCGACTTCTCTCTTTTGTCCTTATCAATCTGGCCCTTCTTTGGAGAGCTGGCCCGATTTGGGCCGGGTCGTGTCCTTTTCGGGCTTTGTTCGACTGATGGAAGGTGTTTTGTCTTGGGTCCGTGTGACTTTAATGTAATTTTCTCCAAATGGCTTCCCTTGGGACCTTCCCCTGGGGAAGGTACTGATTTGACGTCCGATGTAGATGACGATGACATAGAGTCAGTATGGCTACGAAAAGTCATTCTACTTGGTAAGTCACATTTCTTTGTTATGGTCTTCCTGCTATTAAGGTATCGACCAGCATTGGTTTCCGTCTTTACCGTAGGCCTATTTGATCCACCTGATACCGACGTTTTAGTAGAACGAGCAGACTTTGCGGACAGATATATTTTTTGTTTAGTTTTTCCTTTTTCAGAGATGGGCTTTGATTTTTGGATGTTGGGATACAGTTGAGGACAAGGGTCAGTGCAACTGTCAGTCTCCATGGACTTTGTTACGTGTTCACTAAATGGTTTTTCTGTATCTCCTGCATCACTGTTTTCACTGCGACTTGAAGAGATATGAATTAATGCCTTTCGATCTTCACGAGATGTAAGCAAAATGTTCTCCATTGCGTTTTCACAAATTCTACCACCAAAAGTCTGAGAGGCATCATGGTTTGCACAATATGTTTTTTGACACATTTTTAGCGACTTATTGCAACAGCTACAGATGATCCCACTGTCCCCTTCCCTGTCGACACTTTCAGTAAGTAGGCGGTTTGAAATAGCCACTGTACCTGTATCTACGTGAGAGTACACGGGAGCCGTACGCATAGTCGGTAGAATGATATCCTGGCACGAGTCAAGTCCTGTGGCAGACGAATCGGAAGAATGGCTACACTCCATTTTGTCATATTCGTCTGCCTGTTCCATACCGGTAGTTTTAGTTTCGTATTTAACATTATCCAATTGGGTTTTCATCTTCCTTTCATCCACAGGAAAAGTTTCGTGGAACTGGTAAGGTTCTTCACAATCGAATTTTGCTATGGACGACTTGCTATTTGACCCCGAATAACATTCCTGCTCGGACTTTGGTATCTTAGTCTGTTGATCGTGGAGGTGGAGAGGCCGAGTTGGTTTGCCCTCTCGCTTTTTGGAATTATGTTCATCGATTCTACTTGATCGCAAAGCTGATTTAGGGGTATTTATTTGACTTGGCGTATGAACATTCTTACTCTCTGCATTCTTTTTTTGAAAAGGCCGGAGAGTAGCATTCTTGCTGGCGCTACCTTTTCTTCTAGATCTGGTCGTTACTGTTACGAATGAAGGAGATCTGTCATGTTTGGTTCTCACCATTGTTCTACCGCTTACTGTTCGCATCGTTATCTTCTCACTGGCCTTCAAAGACGTTGATTTATCCATGGAATTTGGAGGACGCCAAGATGATTTGAAAGGCGATACAGATTCGGATACGGATTTTCTGTCGTCTGAGAGTATGGAAGCAGGTAACTGAATGATTGCTGGCGATGGAGATGTGAACGTGGGAGTATTGGAATGATACAAGCGAGCGGACTGAGATTTGCCATGTGACGGTCTCAACTGATCGATGTCCCTCTCTGCCTGTGACGACAAGGTACTTATAATTTTAATATTGACAGGTATTTTTGACACTGTACTCATAGGACCCTCGAGTTCAGTGCATGAGAACGGCGGTGCTTTGTGTTCTTCCGAATCGCCGACTCTGCATTGCTTTGTTGGTTTGATGGTACGGATATTCTCTTCGTCTGTGGAAATTGAGGAATACACAGAGGATTGAGGAGTTCCAACGATTTCACTGAGTGAAGTTAAAGGTAAAGATTTCAATTCAGGTGGTCGTGGTGATGGGATGCGCTTTGGAGAGTCCTGGGTTGGAGCCGAAGAAGATACTGATGGCACCGTCTCCTCTGATATTAATGAGGAATGAGATGTCGACTCTTTGCTTCTTTTCTCTGAATTCGTGTCTGGCGCAGAAGATTTGTTTGCTTTTCGACACAAATTGTCTAACATTGGATGTTTTCTAGACAAAGTTTTAGATTTTCGTTTAGAATAATCAGTTTTGTCTACAGATGAGCGGTTATCAGCATATCTGTCCTTGATCCTCGTATTTTTTAAGAATGAGCTAGAAGTAGCAGTTGAAAGTTCTCTGTATATGGATTTCTGACATCCGCTCATTGACTCTGGCTTGACATATTTCACGGCACAATCTTTGTTGTCTTTGCCTTTTGATGAATGTCTTTGTGCTGCTGTTGGATTTCTCTCATTCTTCGGTGAGTCTGTAATTTGTTTCGGCGCCAAACGGGACTCAGATTTCTCTTTTTTCTCCTTGCCCCCTGATGACATCCTGGAGTTGATGTTGGGGTAATGCTTGGCCCTAAATACATCGGTATCTTTGGGAACGGCTTTTGGCCGTATGATCATTTTACTACTCGATGGGGAATGAGACATCTCGGTAACGTTGTCATAATAGGGCGACTAGAAAAACACAAGATGGTGTCCTCCTTCAATATGGTGGCAATCTGAATGTCAAAGAATGCCTTTTGAGTACGTTTGCTGCGTTCTAGATGTTTTTCTCGAGTATCCCATTTTCTGCGGTGTGTTCCTGCTGAAGCAAAATACATGTAATTACATCGTTATTTTATGTCCCACCGTCTGTCCTCACTTAGAGTTTATGATCCAATCAATTTTCAATCCAGAATTTCATCGGTTTCTAAAGTTTAAGCGCTTGCTTGTTGTATCATTGGCACAAAAAATCAACGTTGCTGTTTACGTTGTATACTTTGATTTTGTTTGTTTGCTTGTTGTTGTTTTTTGTTTGTTTGTTTGTTTTTAAGGGGTGCCTTTTTAAAGTTTTAAAAACAAAACAAGACTATTTTTCTTTAATTTCTACAATATTGTTATTATTTCATGGTAAAGGTTTATGTTAAACTTTATGTTCACCAAGAGAAGTAGTTTGTTTGCGGAGTTGCATAGCTTTCGTCCTGTTTTTCAAGGCTTCTAAGTGGATCTAGACCTTTTAATATTATGCTGGTAAATTAGCCTGGATTTCATAAAATTTAAATTACATGTACTTTGAGAAATATACTAAAATTGTGTTTCCTCCGCATACAGTGACGTTGTGGGGTGGGGGACTTCTACTCTAAAAGATCTAGGTGGCAAAAGAATTACTGACCATGGAATAGATAATTTCAGTATGATTGAAAAGCTACCACATACCTTAAGCATCTTTGACCGCTGATTGCTAACGCCAAGCTAGACGGGAACATAATAATTCATGTCTGTTAGATCTAATATTACATGTCGTATAGCTCTGGTCGCAGTGAACGGCCTTTCTTCTAAACATGCGAAACTATGGTGTGTATTACGCACGACCAATCATTCGGATTAGCACAATCTTTTATCTAAACAATATCCACTAGGCTCCTTTCAATTCGCGCCTTTTATTATATTAAGCTTACAACTCACCTGAGCACGTCGAATGTCGATGCCATCAGCTGCCACAAATTTCGCTTGAGCGTGTAAATGACCTGGTGCCTTGGCAGTTTCCTGTTTAAAAATTCCAGTAGGTCTGAACCTTTTCTCTCTCTCTCTCTCCACAGAAAGATGAGCTATGGTTTGTGGGTTGCGACAAAACACACCTCCAGAAGCCTTCGTTTTTTGGCAAATTGGTTGTTTCTGTTGTATCCTCTCTCACCTCTCTCTCTCTCTTCCTCTTTTGTTTCCTTCTTCTTCTTCTTCTTCTTCTTCTTCTTCTTCTTCTTCTTCTTCTTCTTCTTCTCTCTCTTCCTTTCTTCTTTCTTCTGTTCTCTTTGATCCTCGAAAATCTGAAGCACACGTGCAGCTGAAGTTCTATACCTGTACTATCTGTCCCAGGCTAAATATATCATCTACCGGTATGGTGGCGATATAATCAGACGGCGGAAGACCTAAAATAAAAGAACCAGGTAGCGAGAAGGGATTAGCCATAGAGCCGTAGGGAAGGAACGAAACAAATAATATTGATTCAATCCACGATCTACTCCATCAGAATCAACAATTTGTTGGTCACAATATACGCGTTGTTGCAAAGTTATAACAATCCATTTGATCGTCCATTATCTTAGAATGTAAACTCTTAGACACATAAAATCTCAATGTTCATCTTTGCAAAGATGTCATGTCTGTTACTAAATTGCGAAGAAAATAATATAATACATTTCTATCTACAAAATCCTGGCTGTAGTGGAGACACTAACCTTGCATCTAAACAGTCTTATCTTCTTTAAAAACAAAACAAAACAATAAAATGAAACAAAAGTCCCAATGATTATTATATGAACTGCTTTCTCCTATCTTGTCCCCACAGTATCAAAGTGCAGAAAAGAGATAATATAAGCAATCCACAGCTTCCACTTCTTGATTCCCCCTGCCTTCAAAGTGCAATATCGGTTGAGTGGAGGGAAGGTTTGTGTGGGGGGGGGGTGGATAAGGGGAAAGTGTGACCAACACAAGCTCAATTCTGCCTGCTTATCAGCCCACCACTTGTATAGGCCTACAAAGGCCGAAGGCGACACTCTCCATGGTGCCAGACACGAGCCGGCTGTGAATTATTCCAGTTGCCTGTGTTTTGAAGGGGGAGAGGGAAAGTGGCGGTGGTAGAACACAGAGGTAATTACATGTATTGCTGTTTTATCGGATCTAGTCCGGAATTGTGGTGAGAGTTAGTTGTTGTGCTTCGACAAAAATGGGTGGTGAGGGTTTCTACATTACACAACGTGGTTCGTTTCAGGACAATGATGCTTTGTTGATACGACCATTCTTACAACAGCTGTTGACGGAGAGGATCGACAGATGACATAATGTTGTTGATATTTTTGTCGTCAAAAACCGTTTACTTTTGATGATGTGTACTCTTGCCATGCTCTTGGGAACGATGGAGTAGCATATCTTGTCCATTTGTATAGATTGTAGTATATAAGGCCTGGTTGAATATTAGTCAATGACACGGACTTGCCGCATTGAAAGAATTCCGGGTAATATTGTAATTGTTCGGATTCTTTTTACTATTGTTCAGGAATTGCTAGTGTTATCGTCCAGCGTTACAGATGCGCCTTTTGTCTGACAAAATATTGCTCAGGAATTGCTAGTGTTATCGTCCAGCGTTACAGATGCGCCTTTTGTCTGACAAGCAGTGGCACATCCACAGTGTCAGGAGCGTCAGATAAGACAAGACAATTAACGACCAGTGCGGCTGAAATAGACCCATCCTTTATTATACATGTATTAATGCTTTAATATAAATCACCTACTACAGTGTTTTCTAACAAAGAAACCATTTGTTTCGTCTTGTGACGGCTCAATCTCTTCGAAAGGTTGGTGGTAAAATTTTCAATCACACAATGGTAGAAACGAAATGCGGAAATGAGAGTCCAGCAACAATAACTATTTTAAAGTAAAATGACCTAAATGCAATCAAAATGAAAACTATCTTTCCATATTTCAAAATGTCCTTGTTCAACTGCCTGAATGTGTGAAGTGCCTTCAATCAAGAACCATTTTATCCCCTGACCTCGATTAACCCAATTGAACTAGTGGCGAGGTGAATGAATAATTAAGAACAGTATTGCGTCGACAACTGACTGTCCAGTTGGCCAGCGAGCCTTTGTGTACCTAACGTCAGATACAGAATTGACGTTTCTACGCTTTCTTGGCTCTGGCTTTAACTGCTGCTACCAGCTCTGTTACTGCCAGGAGAATTATTGTCGTTGCTAATCCCCTTGTGTTTCACGTTCATTGATACTAAATATCATGTGGCTGCTGCCTCAGACGTAGACGAGTAAAATATCAGCTGTCCACAGGCGGTCCGGATTCTATGTCTGCGGCATGAACGGAATCTTTGTTATGCCTACAGAACTGGCAGTCAGTAATGTACATAATACATAGCACGAGCAGCAGGCCTAGGCTGTACCAGCAGTTCTTGGAATTTTTGCGTAATCTCCACTGACACGGTTAATTAGACTAACGATTTGTCTCTTATTTTAATAAATTATCTGGCGGAAGTACAATGATGATTTGTGCTGCTAATACTGTCTCATAAAACGTGGATGTTATTAACAAAGTAACATTCAGTAGCATTGAAATAGAAAGCAATCTAGTTGGGGAAGTCAAATTCAATACAACGATTTATTTTTTCATGGCCACCATTGAAAGAATGATTAACTCTAGCGTTGTTGATGGGCGGGTTATCTCACTGATGTCAAAACAAGACACAAATTTACTTTGTAGGCCTAATTTTATTTTCACCACGGACGTCATTTATTGCTGCAAATATAATAGGCTTAGAGTAGCTATTGTCACATTTTCACAATATTCTCAAGACAATATACCAGTCTCCTTTAGCCACACGGTAGGGAATTTGTCTTCTTCTGATCTAGCACAATATGTCACACAGAAACCTCATTATATGATGATGAAAAGGAGAATGTATCGAAAGTTCTTTGTGTCTGTCGGTCACAAAAAGAATCAAATTATTGCCATGTTTGACAGCGCTAAATAAAAATCCCTTTACATCCAATGAAAGAAGAAGAAGAAAAAGAAATCTGTTCTTACAAAACAACACAGTGATACATAAGCAAAGGCACGGACCGGTCGAATAACGAATCGATTGGAAACAGCTCGTCAGATCGATGAGGAGATTTCAATTCGCTGTATTCAACACATTGATAATGTAAGAATTCCTCTCAAACTTTGTAAAATATATTGCCCCGTCCACTTAATGCTGAACGTCCTGGACTAATGTATGTGAAATGAGAGACTGGACAATGGAATAGCTTCTCCTTTCTTCCCCTCTTCTCTTCGCTCGGTCACTACTGGAAAGGAAATTGGAATGCCGGCGTGTCGCATCTGCATCATATCGTCATTCCTTAAAATAGCCACTCTGCTCACGCGTACGATTCCAATACATGCTTCTTCGATTCCAGATGAGAGGCGGTTTTCTGAGCCTTGGTCTCACTCCTGTATTGATCTTTGGCTAGAGGACCCAAAGAGTAATTTGATCAGTGTAGCAAATACATAAAATATATTTATTACTGTATCTAACGAATCATTTCTCTCTTGCTTTTTTAATCTCAGTATGCCATCCTTGTTTTTATTACAGGGCTCTGTCTTCTTGGCATAACTAGATTAATGTTACTAGTGTGTGAAGTACATTAATATCAATTGTATGTGTCTATGGAATCACTCTTCTCTTTCTCCTTTTTTAATTGATTCTAGATGCCTTCCTTGTCATTTATATAGCTCTCTATCTGCCTCTACGACCGGGCAACTCTTGGCCTGACTAGACTAATTTTACTGGAGCGTGATCGTGGTCGAGTGTCCGCCTCGGAACTGGAAAGTCCGGGATTCGATCCCAGGTGGAGTGATACATAAGACTTTAAAATTGCCAAAAAAATTTAGAAACTATCTCGCGTAACGCTCGGCATTATGAGAACAGTTCTAAGACTGGTTCTGCCCGATGTCGGTATACTGTGACTGGGTGAGTCATTCGAGTTGTGCTCATATGTGGTAACACATAAATATGTCAAAATAGCACCGTCGCTGATATAACCTACGATATTGAAAAGTGACTTTAAATCCACAAAATAACAATACCAACTAGTGTGTGAAATATATTAATATTCCTTTTATGTATCAATGAACCCATTTCTCTCTTGTTTGTTACTAATTCTAGATGCCTTCCTTGTATTTTATTCAACATCTCTGGTTGTACGACCTGGCAACTTACAACGTCCCCTTTTCTTCTCCCAGCATAAGAAATCCCCGATTGTGGTTCCTCCTAGTGATAAGTAGCACAGACAGGCCGGATCTGGCAACCGCAGTCTCTTGTCTTCTGCTCCACCCAACACACATCTGCCAGTAGCTGCTTCTCCCATTCCATCACAAGCCAAGATAGCTCAGTGGTTACCAATTGGAGGGTTAACTCAACTCGGCACGAGTCGAGAGTCAATTGGCGCTCATCATGGTCAGTACATCCGATGGGATCGGGCCTCGATAGAGCGTTCAGGTCGATATCCACAAGTCATCGGTGTCTTAGGTACTGAGTAAAAAGAATTTCCTTCATTCAACTGGCAATAGGCAAAGAAAGATCTTGTCAGGTTGCTAGTACAGGGCGATGCGTTTAACAGGCTGCTGTTCTGTAAGCTCCCCCGGGGAGACGACGGAATGTGTGGTGGTTGGTCGGAAACGGGAGTTGAGAATGTTATGTTTCACTAGGACCTAATTATATGAAGACGACGGAATGTGTGGTGGTTGGTCGGAAACGGGAGTTGAGAATGTTATGTTTTTACTAGGACCTAATTATATGAAGACGACGGAATGTGTGGTGGTTGGTTGGAAACCTGCCATAACGTGATTAGAATTCATACTATGTTATCTTTATTTAATTGCATCTACTTAGGATTAAAACATTTTTTGTTATCTCAAATCTTTTGCAAAGCATAAAAAAAGGTTATTACATATATTATTTTTCAGAGTCTGTAGATTATCTCCATATCTTTGAATATGTACATAAAACAATAGGTTTTCAGTTATTCATCTATTTCTGAGACGAACGTCATGGAGCTGGAAGGGTTGGTTGGTTTTTAAAGATTTGGTGTTCCGAAATACGGCTGTGCTGGAGATACCGGGGTCCTTTCAACCTACTCGAGAACCGAGCATATGGTTATATCAGGACTCATCCAGTTTACATCTCTCTTCACATAGAAGTAAATCGGCTTGATCACTACCGGATCAATAGATGACCTCTGAGTTGGAATGTATTCTAGCGACTTTTACGCGTACACCACACCAAAATTCTCACTGCCTTTGCAGTGGAGTCGCTCCTACTCTTTGATGAAGACACGGTTGTCTGAATCCATGGTACACATAACACAGGGCCTTTTTGTTAGTCTGTCAACCATGTAGAGGCTGATCAGCTCAAATATCGATTAACGATGTTCAGTTACGGAAATGAGCATTACCATCTTTAAATAGTTGACTTACTTGACTTATGGCCCTCGCGTTGAGTAATCATCTGACTATTCCACCTGGGCTACGTTGTATATTACTTTGGTGATGTATGTTATTCAGTCCGATTTTCTGCTATGTATCACAACTCTTCAAGGTTGGAGATCGATTTTAGTTGGATTGCGGCAGAATCTGGTAATCTCTTCTGGTTACGTCTTATTGTTGTCACGATTGAAGTTTTTTGGTCTGCCAATGCGTTTTGGTTTCTCTTGGTGAAAATAATATGCTAGCATTGTTTGATTTCCTATTTGTGAATGCATTTTGATTTATGCTCCTCACCCCACCCCAATACTTCTTCTTCTGGCTTGTTCCATAAGGGGTCGCCAGAGCAGACAACTAAGCCAGCCCAGCGCTCCTCTACTCTACCAGCAACCTCCCCATCTTCCTTCATTCCATCCCTATATACCCTCTCTTGGCTCTTCCTCTTTTCCTCTTACTTATAGTGTCATCTTTAGGATTTTCCCTGAGGCTTTTACACTTCGCTTTAACGCACTAAGTGTGTTCAACGGCTCTACAAGCGTTTCCCAAGAGGCCTTTTCCCAACAATGCCTTCTCAACTGCATGTGGAGTATACAGAGATGCAACCATTTTAAAGGCTCACTTGCTCTGGCATACTGACAAGATCCTCCTCTGTCTTTGGTCGGATACTCAATAACATCGGAATGGGGTGAGAAAATGTGGGTAAATAGTCTTTCCCAAGATCATGGCGCGGACAGGTTTTGAACTCAGACCCTCGCGGTCCAACGCCTTGATCTCACAGCCACGTTGCCATGCTGTCTATAAACCTGACTATCTGAGGATTTTATAGAAGGTATGCCTACGCATTTCTGATCATGTCCAACCTCGTAATAACAATGGCCCGGTATAAGAGAAGCAATAACAACATGTTATTCTTGTTCTTCACATCTATATTGACTACTGACTGACTAAGTAAGATTGAGTATGACGTTCAGAATGCATGTTTCTATGACAACACCTAGGATTTTCTTTGTGTCAGATGGTAATTGAGTGAAGATCAATTTTTAAAGTCTTAGCCACTGCTGCATTTGACAGAGAATGGCATATTGTTCCAATAACATGCATGTTGTTTTAAAGATAAAGATAAAGATTGTATTTATATAGCTCTTTTCACCGTTCTACGAACAATGTCAAAGCGCTTTACAATACTTTATCCCCTAGCAGGCATACCCCGTGGGGAATATGCCTTTGAAAGATTATGAGAATCTAGACGCTGACTTATACAATTACTTCGGCTATTACCTTAGGGCGCATCCACACGTCAGGCTTTGAGCTGGGCTTTGAGCTGCACTATACCTGAAAGATTGCCTTGAATGAATGGAAGAGTCCACATCACAAGCCTGCTATATTATAGTCCGTTTCAAAATTTACAGCCACAGAAAAATGTCTATATCTTTGAAACCCTCTTTTTAATCTATCTGAGACTTTGTGTGGTTGTTCGATGTATCTATGACCAAACGAAAATGATTTTTTAAGTTCAAAATCGGCTTTATTTGAGAAATTTGTTTATTTATCCTATATCAAAAATGCCGAGCTGACAAAATTTCACCATTTCAGTGTTATACAGTAAATCGTCACAGTGCAACGATTTTGGCATAAGCAATTTTTTAAAATACTTTTGAGATATTTAATTAAATGTGTTTTATATCTTTATTTATGTGCGAATTGCAACAGAATTTGACATGCAGATGCATTGCATCGTTCTACTTATGTGGCTGAAGTAAATTTTAATTAACTTGAAAATTATAGTTTTAAAGGACATGCATTTTTGCGTCTGTAGAAATTTGACATATACCTTTTGGATGATTTGTGCCAAAATGCAATTTGTGACTTATGCCACGTCTTGAATCTATGAATAGATCACAATTTACACCAATTATGTGAAGTAATTTGATGTGTGAATGAAAATTTGGGAAAACTTGGTTTATTTTTGCCAATATCCATATTTTCAGTTTATGTAGGTGTAAATGTGTGCTTAAAAAAGACAGGGGCCAAATTTTGTCTCTGATTTAGACATTTATTTTTGTTTTTGTTTTTTTTCTACAATTTTGCTTTAGAATGCAAAGACTATTTCATAGCCAATCTAAACATTCGAAATCCTTGTAATCGAACTCTACAACTAAGAATAACTCCTGGCTTCTTACATTTAATGATAAGGTAAAATGTCAAAAAATGATTTAGCAAAACCAGGTTTTGAAGTGATACGAGGTTAAACATTGACTGAGTTTGATTCATCAAATTCCATGAGATCCTCTTCCAAATCCATTTCATGTAGAATCATGTTCATTGCATCGGCAACTAAGCAACTAATAGCTTTTTTTTTTTTTTGCCATTTTCTAGACTTAGACCTGCCACGTTTTCAGACTGGAAAACTGGGATCCAGGGTTTCAAACCCTGGATTATTTCAGACCAAAAACCTGGAGGTCGTCGATAGCATTCCAATTTCACAGTAAATATGATATAAACCGATAAACGCATCCTTTTAGAAAGCTTGACACATCATCTGATTTAATGCTTCTTTTTAGAGCACAAAAATGCACGAATGACACCAGGAAACTCCATTTCATGTATATGT
>JAOYNN010055439.1:0-12303 GCA_025770095.1 Goniobranchus kuniei | reverse complement strand
CGGGTTTGTCCCCCCCCCCCCCCCCTTCTCTCTCACTCACGCACTCAGAGACATTCTCTCTCACACACTCACACATACACACACAACACTCATACGTTCGCTCTCTAACTGCCCGTCTGTCTCTGTGATTGTAAAATCTTCCAGAAATACCGTCCGTCTGTCAGTTTGTCTCTATATTTATTTCGCCTGTCTGTTTAATATATTTTTCCACCTCTTTCTTTCTATCTCCATACCTCTCTCATCCACGAGGAATTGTGGGCGTCAGTCGGTAGTTCAGCGGTTTACACAACTCGGCAAGGGTCGATAGTCAATAGGCTTTCCCCATGGTCTGTACAAGTGTGAGTGAACTGGTGGGTTCAAGCCTCGCTGTTGAGATCCGGCCCATAACTACCAATCATTGGCGTTGTGCCCATAGGCAAGGCATTGGACTTCGCCTACCACACTCGAATCAGGTGTGACTGAGTACCTGGCAGTATACAGAGAAAGATCTTATCAGATTGCTCGTGCGATACATTTAACAGGCTGCTCCACTCCCAGGGAGTTCGGAAGGTATCAGAATGAAATAGCCTACCGGGGAATAGGGGGAGGGGGTGGGGCGACATCAAGTCTGCAGAACTGCTTTTATGCGGGGATATGATACGATTATAAGATCAAAAACCAAAGTGAGAGGTATTGTAGAAATGGTGAGAAACATGAGAGGCAAGAGTGGGCAGGACATTTAGCCAAAATGAATAACAAGAAATAGACCAAGTTGATCACAGAAAGCAGGAGGGAGAATGGAAGACCCAAGGAGAGACTGGGGACAAGACAAAGGATGAGAATTGCTCAGGACAGGACCTTGTGGCAAGAACTTTGGAGGCCACTTGCCAGCAGTGGCTTGACAGGCTGAGATGATGACAGACCGTAAACCTCATCTTTTATCTTTCTTTTTATTTCTTGTAAATAATTTGGAATATGAGATTTGCGATATCCTTAGGTATGTGATCTAAATTACACCGATTTTCATTAGGTATCCTCGTTTTCACGGCCCAAAGTGAAGAATATAAAATGTAGTCTGATAAGAAGAAGAATTTTTGATATTCTTTTATCTCCCCTTACATTCTACACTATTTTATTGTATTCTAGATTTTTACAAAAATCGGATATACTTGTGACAGGTTCAAATCGTGATACCCCAAAGCCCAAAGCATAATGGGTGGAAGAAAATCCTGGGTAGTTTTAGTAGTGCATAGTATGGGGCTTGATGGCCATTTTCGATACGTTTAGTTTTACATGTCTGTGTTTATTTTTTTTAATAGTTTTTTTTTTTTTTTGGGGGGGGGCGGGGCTATTAATCGGCCCTCCTTTTATCGTTTTAGTGTTTCTTCTCCTCGTTTTCAACATTTGTAACCCTTTCTTCTCTACCACTCTGATTTCTGTTTAAAATGTTATAGTCTATAGTCTTACTCTTTCCATGTACGCTGCTGAGAGGTCATAGCAAATCGAACAGAGCCCTCTAACACCAAACCCCAAACTAACAAACGAGAAAGCACTCATCAAATGCTGTTTCATTCAGCCGTTGTCTTATATAGCAAATCGTGCTCTATATTTTGTGTTGCCATGGTGCCCATTGAGGTTCTCTCATAGGACTGGGTTTGTTTGTTTTTTTGTTGTTTTTTTATCACATTCTTTTGTCCTTGCTCTGGCCCTGAGCCTTCTTGTCTTACTAAGTGTTGAAACACACTGCAACCATTTTCGATTCGTTTCCTGCTGTCGAGGGGTAATCGAGACGTGGGTAAAATGGTTGTAGCACATTTTCTTTTTATTATCGATAAGTTTTATATTTTGTTACTGCCCTTAAACGCTCTCAATACAAAGCATGTATCGTGAGGTTATCGGGCCGATAATGTTTGTTAGGCGGATGCGAAGTGGCAGCAATATTGAGAGAAAGAACTGTTCCCATGCTTCCGCTTGGCTTAAGAAAAGTTCACCGGGGTCAAGAGCTGATATCGAGAGGGAAGAATCTCTAAAATGGCTGCAGTGTGTTTCAAACCTTAGTTAGCTTTGGTCACTAGCCCATGTAATTAATTTACTTTCAGTTGTGTTGTGCTTCTTAAAGGAGTATAATTATATTATGGGCCATACTATGTGCGATAAAAAATGGTCGTCGGTTTTGTTTTTGCCCACACATTAGGAATGGTCCTCTAATGGCTTTGTTGTTGTTGTTGTTGTTGTTGTTGTTGTTGTTGTTGTCTCATTTCACCGGTATAATTTCCGAAAAAAGATCTACAACTCGACGGAGTTTCATTAGAACTTTTTGGATGAGTTTTTGATTGACATTATGACTTTTGACTTAATAAATCAAATAATAGGCTTCCTTCAAAACTTGGATCTTTAAATTGATGGGAGTAGAATGTAGTATAAACACTTCAGGGGATATTGGCTTAAAAAAAGATCTTTTTAAATAAAATCACCGAATTATGTGTAATCAACTTGATGGTTATAATTTGTTGTTGTTTTTTTTAATCGTCACTGTAGATTCGGAAATTAACAGTTTCACGTGGGCATGTAAGCGATTGTTACCCATAAATAGTGACAGTTCATTGTATCCCTCGTGGTTAGGTTTAAGGGCTGAGTACCATTCCTGGCTTAGGTGCAGCAATGTAGCGGTTACTCAAATTTTAATGATTAATTCGTTTCTTGTGGAGTAGTTTTTCAGCCTATGGGTTGCGTCCTCAAATGGCGTCTCCAAGCCATTTTGACAGGGTCGGCAAGATGGGAATGTTATTAAAATTTTTTTGTTTTTTTTTGTTTTTGTTTTCTGTTGCTGTTCTTTTAAAACAGATGAGGTGTTTAGCAAACTACATGTATATTGAATGAAACAATAAGATGAATTCTTATGTCAGTTTTTAAAAATTAAATTTAAACTCCCATCATGATTAAAAGCTGGACCTGTCCATTGGTCTAGTGGTAGAGGGCATGCCCCAGAACCATGAGGTCGCAGGTTCGATCCCTAACTGAGTCATATCTAACACCTATGAAATTGGCAATTTAATAATAGTCTCTCCTCATGCTCACCATTATGAGAACAGATGTAAGACTGGTGGGCCCGATGTCAGCATACTGTGACTGGGTGGATCATTGGAGTTGTGCTGTACGATATGACCCATGTGTGGCCGCACCTAAACGTGTTGAAATAGCGCCGTTACTGATAAAACCGACAATGAAAAGTGAAGTTAAACCCAAAATAGAACTAACTTACTTGAAGACTGGATGATACAGTAAATGTTACGATGAAATAATTTTCATATATCATGTAATAAGTGGTAAATATATTTATATCAATGCTATCCCGTATCACATCAATTCCATGCAGGTGTTGTGGAGAGATAACAAAGATGGTAGTACTGGACTGGCAGACAACGTGGCGAGAGGCGTTCCGATGTCCAGGATTTCCCCTGATGGCCACGAGATACCTTTGGAGTGGGATGACCTCCCAGTGGACACCAAATACGTCCAGCCGTATGTCACACAGGCCTTGCTGAAACAAGAGCAGGAGAGTCTGACGGCCGAGCTGAAAAGACTTCCAGATATATCCAAGGTACACTGTTAAGTTTCAAAAGGCCAGTTATCGATTTACATACAGTTGTCATTGTTATGTAAGAGTGAAAACACAGAGAATGTATTGCAAATGAAATGTAAACGGTTGTAGGCTAGCTATTTAACCTATAGTGCCTTCAAAATTCAAAGTCACATATTGAGGCCCATATCTATAAAACTAAACATTGGATGGAACTGAGATTTTGTGTACAGCTCTGGAATAAGCGTGACCAAACAAAAATCCCATTTTCTAATTGTTATCAAGCTTAATTAAAGATTTTTTTTATATTAGAGCTATATAAAACACTCAAGAAGGTTGAATTTACACTTTTATATGATTTAGTAAAATAATCCCATTCATTCCTGAATTCAATGAAAGCAGAGGAAAACTGCTATTCCATAAAAACGCTGTAGGTTTTTTGCTTTTGAATTTAGAGTAGCCTTCCCTATGACTTGTTCAATAGGCAAAAGAACATGGCATAGATCTATTGTAAAAAGGCCCAATTAAATTGAGATAAAAGTGCATAGGCCTAGAGATTGAAATGTGGTTTTCTTTATCTACTCTCAAACCCAAACGTGCTGTCTCGCTAAGAGTTGCATCAAAATTCTTTACTGTATAACGTTAAAATGTTGAAATTTGGTCAGCTCGACATTTTTAATATAGGACAAATAAACAAATTTCTGAATCAAAGTTAGGTCATGGATATATCTAATCCCCACACAAAGTAGTAGAAGGATTGAAAAGAGGATTTAGGTGATATGAACGATTTTCTGTGGCTCTAGATTTTGAACTGGGATTATGACAACACTTTCCTCTTTTGATGGTCACAAAGATTGGTTGGACTTATTTTTAAAACATTGAAACTTGAATTGTTTTTCAAGCTTGGAGCAAGCATGTGAGTAACTCAATATCATCTGTCAAAATGCAAATTATTGCTTAAATTGGAAAAATAATTGCATTTTTTAAATCCATAGATCAAAGTTAACATAATCTATCTGAGAACTATGCATTTAAAATGCTTATTTTAAAAGACAAGGATTAATCATCATTCTTTCCTTCGAGAAAACACCAGTAGTGCAAGTTGTTGCCCATGCTTGACAAGTGAGATCAAATCTCAAGGACTTCCATTTTCAATCATAAATCATTCTCCATGTCAACTTCGTGGCAATGTTTTTTTTTTCCAGCATTGTAATATAGGCTAAGAGAAGATAAGATAAGTTGCATATTTATTGTCCAAGAGGGCCTATTCACTTGGTGGTACAAAAACTCATTTCTCTCGTCGCATTCATACCAAGCAACAAAATTCGATTTTGACAAACTCTTTCATTCCTCTTGGAATATAACATGGCATTACATAATAACCTGTCATTAAACAAAATTTTTTTCCCAGATGCCTTTTCCTAGCCTTCAAGCCAGTAGCAGAGCCTTGTTGAACATCAGTCTCCGATCTCCTCATTTGTCCAAATCGCAGAAAGAGACTTATCTGAAGCAGCTGTTTGATTGGACCATGCTGTTTGCTGTCACGTCTTCTCAGAAGAAAGAGACGCAGAACGCCTTTTCTCAGGCTGCTCAGGAATTCTCCTTAGAATTGTTATGCTGAATGTTTCATAAAGTTCACAGCCTTTTTGTAAATGTTTCAATCGTTCATTTATGTTCTTAACAAATACATCATGCTCAAGACATTTTCTTTAACTTTGATTTAGACACTAACATTCAACTCATTCAGTGGCAATTGTTTTGCCTTATTCCTCCTTGCAGCAATACTTTTGTATTGTTTTGTTCATAAAAGTGTTGTCAGGGAAATGGAGAAATCTGTCACATTCATTCAGCTATGAGAAAAGGGTTGTACAAGATGCTCTAAATTTCATGAGATTGGATCTGCCTCTGAAAATATTGATGACAAGGTTAATGTTGGTGCTGTTAATAAGAAAAAATATAGTCCCTTTGCTAAAACTTTCACAAACTAATTGGAATTACTTTTGACAATCAAACTGGATGATAAGAAACTAGTGTTGTTAGATAATTTCATTATTGTCAGTATCATTTGTAAGTGATACACATCATCATCAGCAAAGAAAAAAAACCCAAAACTGCTCCTTTTTTATCGTATGATCCATTCTGCCCTCCAATGGTAGACCGACGTATTTGCATGAGATAAAATGGAAAACATTGTTGATGATCATCCTCTTTAAAGTTACCTACTCATGTTACATTTAGTCAAAATGATGATTTATCATAGTAAGTTGTGTTTAACCATATACTTACGAGGTCCATCCCAAAAGTAAGTTTCCCTTCTCAATAACCCAGAAACAAAATGGTCAGGAAGAATGAAACCTGGCATGACATAGCTTTGTTTTATGGTCTATTCATCATAACAACCACCATTTTCTATGCACTTTGGAATTTACTGCAAGCAGCCGTCAAATGTAGTGACGTAAGAGACTTTGTCCAGCTGTCTGATGGCTGCTTGTGTTGTCAAAACAGTTTCGTTCGGAGTCAAATCTTTGTTCTGGAATGTGCTATTTCATTTATGGGAAGAGCCACAAGTCATATGGAGGCAGATCTGAGGAATAATGTGGATTGTTCCACTCATACAGGTCTAGCAACTCAGTTACCATCCTGGCAGTGTGCACACGTGCGTTGTCATGATGGAAGATGACTCCATATTGCAGGAGCCCACGCCTTTATTTTGTTTCTGCTGGTCTCAGTTTATCTTGAAGAACCATTTTTTAAATCGGCCCTTGATTGTGGAGGTGACCAGAACTGGCCATCGCAAAATGATACCTGATGTCTTGAAAAGAACATCTGCATGACCTTCAGAGTCTTGTTTTCAAAGTGCTTTTTCTGGCGAGATTCATCAATGTTTCTCCACTCAGCAGATTGTCTTTTTGTCTCAGAATCCCACTTTCTAGTTGTTTGGATGAATGAGCATAGTCTCCAAGAGCTGTCAAAAGATTTGTGTGTATTTCAGGGCTGACTTACACAGACGAAGTGAAAATTTTATGAATACCCAGATATCATATCTTATGAGTGATTTCTTTATCTTTTGAACAATCATCATGCCAGCCATTATGATCTAACACTCAACAAGAAAAACAAGCTCATTTCAGATGCTTTCAACATTGGTACACAAAACATTACAGGGAATTTTGTAAAGAGTTATCGTACAAACATGCAAAATTTCATTAGCCTACCACAAGCCGTTTTAATTTCATAAGGAAGGGAAACTTACTTTTGGGATAGACCTTGTACGTTTATACCAGATGGATACAGTTTCTAGTGGTCAATTTATGAAAACAAAATAAACAACAGCATTTTGTCAGATACTTTGATCTGTCATTGTGGGGTAGCATTGGTTGATGTATATATATGGGATGTTATCAATGGGGATCTGTACATTTCTTTTTATTCCAATTCAGTGCCTGCTGCAGACAGGGAGGCCTACTACTTTCATCAGTACAAGTGACCCTTAACCCCTTTCATGCACTTTGTTTTCTTTAAATGATTCTGAAGACATATTTGAAAACCCCATTTTAGATTTTAGATAAGGCAATTGCTAACACTGTTTTAATGGTTGATATAATTAATTGCATCAATTAACAAAGTTTTTTTTGGATATGGCCTTTAGTCAACCCAATTATTGATTCTATCTTTTCTCATATTTCTATGACGAAAATTAATTTTGTTACATTGGACTTAAAATGGGGATTCTCAATTTCCCTGTGTCTCAACTGTTACAATTCAAAGGGCATATTTACATTAACATAAATTGTCCAAACTTTACTCATAGTCAGGCACAGAATATAGAACAGATATCCTGCTCATCTTCATACAAGGCATTGACCATGGTCAGTTCATAACTGCAAATCATCGGTCTTGTGTCCTTGGGTAAGGCACTTTACTTTGTTTACCTTACTCAACTGGCATGTAAATGAGTACCTGGCCGTTAAGATAGTGCTGTCTCTGTCTGAAAAAATGTATTTGCACGTAACAGGCTGCAAATTTTGTTCTAAATGTTCTGTGATGCTGTTGGTAAGGGGAGTAAAATGTCATTGTAAAGTGCCGTGAGCGTTCACTATATCAATACCATCTTTACTTTACTCTCCGCATCTGCTCAAATTTATTTATAAAATTCATTCCTGCAATACGCATGTTAATCCTCAATGACTCTCCTTTCCTTGTTGCGTGTAAAATAGTTACCCTTATTTAAAATTCATGTTGGTTTTTCTGTTTGTCATTCATGGCAGCATCAGTCATAAAAGTTGTCACTGCTTTTGAAAAGAGTTTTTGAAACATTACGAATCATGGGGGGGAAGATCATGAACAGAATTGGTAAATTACAATCACACCTTCCAAGTTTCGAGTGGCCTGTCATCATTACGCGCTAGAGCTTTACAAAAAGCTCATTGCCTGTAGTGTAGAGGAATTTATTATTACATTAATGGCCTAAGATTGAGCAATAATAAATGCCAGAGGATGCTAAGTAAACACCACAGGATGCTAAGCAAATACCAGAGGACAATAAGTAGATACCAGAGGATGCTAAGTAAACACCAGAAGACACTAAGTAAATATCAGCGGAGGCTAAGTAAATACCAGAGGATGCTAAGAAAATACCAAAGAACACAATGTAGATACCAGAGGACACTAAGCAAATACCGGAGGACACTAAGTAAATGCCAGAGGATGCAAAGTAAATACCAGAGGACACTAAGCAAATACCAGAGGACACTAAGTAAATGCCAGAGGACACTAAGCAAATACCAGAGGACGCTAAGCAAATACCACAGGACACTAAGTGAATACCAGAGGACACTAAGAAGATACCAGAGGACACTAAGTAAATACCAGAGGACACTAAGTAAATACCAGAGGACACTAAGTAGATACCAGAGGACACTAAGTAAATACCAGAGGACACTAAGCAAATACCAGAGGACACTAAGCAAATGCCAGAGGACACTAAGCAAATGCCAGAGGACACTAAGCAAATGCCAGAGGACACTAAGCAAATGCCAGAGGACTCTAAGCAAATACCAGAGGACGCTAAGCAAATACCAGAGGACGCAAAGTAAATACCAGAGGACCGCTAAGTAAATGCCAGAGGACACTAAGTAAATGCCAGAGGACGCTAAGTAAATGCCAGAGGACGCTAAGTAAATGCCAGAGGACGCTAAGCAAATACCAGAGGACGCTAAGCAAATGCCAGAGGATGCAAAGTAAATGCCAGAAGATGCTAAGTAAATGCCAGAGGATGCTAAGTAAAAACCAAGCCAAAGGACAATTGGTAAACACCAAAGGACACTTAGTGAAAACCAAAGGACACTTAGTGAAAACCAAAGGACACTTAGTGAAAACCAAAGGACACTTAATGGAAGCCAAAGGACACTAAGCAAAAACCAAAGGACACTAAGCAAACACCAAAGGAGACTCAATAAAAATCAAAGGAGACTAAGCAAAAACCAAAGGACACTTAGTAAAAACCAAAGGACACTTAGCAAAAACTAAAGGACACTTAGCAATAACCAAAGGACACTTAGCAAAAACCAAAGGACACTTAGTGAAAAACAAAGAACACAAAGTAAAAACCAAAGGACACTAAGCAAAACCCAAAGGACACTCAGTAAAAACCAAAGGACACTTAATAAAAATCAAAGGACACTAAGCAAATATCAAAGGACACTTAGTAAAAACCATAAGCACATAGCAAAAAAGGAGAGGACCGAAAACAAAAAAACAGATCTTAGCAATCTAATGAAAACTTACATTGATACAACAAGCCTCATGCCTACAGATCTGCTAGTGCATGGTTATTCTCATTTTAACTTTTTTACTATTGAGTCAACATATCAGTGTAGGGTACAATCGTATGAAAGTCAATTTATTCAGTATGTCACCTATGAAAACATTTCAATCATCAGCTACAAAGGGGAAGTAAATTTTAAAAAAAAAAAAAATCATTGCTTTCTACTGCATGGAGTCATGAAGTTTTTAGTGTTACGTTTGATTCATCACGAAATGAAGCAGCTGGATAGTCCACAACTCCCTTTTGCAAAGGTCTGGTTGCTAATAAGTCTATTAGTATACAGTTTAGTTCCCCCTTGTATTTTTTTTTAACATATAATTTACTTATATGCAGCATAATGCAATCACAGAAAAATGAGACTATTGAACAAGAATCCATGGCACTTTGAATTGTCAGTTGATAAAATATCTAACAGAGAAATAAATCAAATCGAGTGGGTCAAGGAATTCCGTTAAAACACCTTTACCTGGGCCCTGGTGACCACAACTCGTTTTCTTTTGGGTTTGGTTTTGGGTTTCTGTTATAAACTTCTTAAGGCAACGCATTCATATATATATATTTATATTTACAGGGTGGTACACAAAAAAGCGCTCTCTGTAAAATCTTTATAACGTCAAAAATGCAGGTACAGCAATGAAAATTTGACACAATCAATTATATTTATGGCCAAAGCGTTTGAAAAAGTTTCATAAACGCTTTTTTAAAAATATGGAAGTGGTGGCAAACAACACACACACCAATTAGCCTAGGGTTAAGTAGGCCTGTGAACCAATCGTGATGCCTCAAGGCCGAGAGCAAAATTTTGCTTACCATGATAATCAACCTCTGCAATTGGTCACACACACATTAGAAATTCGTTAAAGGATCAGTGTTTGACAAGATACTCATAAAAGATTATTTTAGTTCGCTTCAGACTAGTCCCAAATGAATTTTGGCCAATTTTAAACATCGTCTGGCAACTTTCATCATTGATTCTTGTGCCTTGTGTAGCCTTCTACTTCAACATGTTATTAGTCGACTTATTTGACTGTCTCACATTTCTGACAAAATATTCTGTCTCCTCAAATTCTTTGAAATCTACCATGATTCACCTTTGATTTAATTTTAACAAGTCCATAAAACTATCTGATTACATAGATTACACAATTCATGTCATTTTCATCACAGGTATGCCAAGTCAGAATATTTGTCTCAGTCTCATTCAATCTTTATAGAGCATCTCTTCTCCCAAACAGACATCCACTTACAGGTTCATGAGTCCACAACTCTGAAGTGAAAGAATAGGCCTACTGCCAGCACTCACCATGGATCCTGTAAAGGCTAGCTAAGGGTTGAATGAGAGCTTCTTTCATTTATTTTCTTCTGTCAGGCTCTCTTTTGTGTCCGCAGAGTGGAGAGTTTTGCTGGAGGAGGGAAATAGGCATTATTCAGTGGCTATCCCTCATTCATGTGCATTGTATGACTAAAAAAATACTACTGAGGTCACTTGCTATCTAGATGGACCGAGTACTTTTGTACTCAAAGGGTGGTAGGTTTAGATTCAATAATCACAAATTTGGTTTTTGTTTGCATTTTCAAACCAGGATTTCTGGCAAAATATTTTTGGTGAATCAAGAAATCTTTGCACTCATATTTTTTTTTACTTCTTTGTGAAAATTTTTGTTTTTTTTAAAAAGCAAAACAAACCATTATGTAGAATATAACTAACCATACAGACATTAATTAATGTTATGGTGAGTGCTTACAAAGATATATAAAACACATCTGCTGATACATAACATTTCTGAATGCAACATGAATCTAATAAACGTTTTCAAAAGCCCTGTAACACCAAACAAACTTCAACCTCCAAGAGTTTTATTTTTCATTTTTTATTTAATCTAAACATTTTACATTCAATTTCCAAAGTAACCAGCATTGGCATGATGAAGAATATAAACCTACATGCACATACATCAATATTATAACTCATTGACTCCATGAAAAGAGCTACAACCTTCATTTTATTAGCATAAAGTTTATGATATTGAGATGGAATTGTTTGATTTCTCTTTGTTCTGCCATAATTTTCCCGTTGTAATTTTATCATAATTTTTATCTTTCAATTGTGTTCATTCTGCCAGAATTGTTTCTGGCCAGGCCGGAAATAAATTATTTATTCTTTAAACTTTGAACAAGAAGACATTTTATAAGTGAAACAATTGAAAAGTAGAATTCAAGAAATCAAGAAAATAATCCTAAAGTATTTGCCACGAAGAGTGCCATATTGAAGCCACTATAGAGGTTTTCATCTACCATCATCCCAAGTTATGTTATTGTTGTGTCATCTTGTATGATAGTTTTTGTTGTTTGGTTTTTTTTAAGTCTTGTTTATAACACTAACAGTGTTTAATTTGCTTCTATACAAAGAAAGGTAGTTTAAGAGAAATAACCTTTAATCAGGCTTGATGAGGGAGATGACAGTCTTTTTACGTTTCTACCATTTCCTTAACTGTTTTGAAGGGCATAAAGCTAAAGTGAAATCTTTAGATAATTTTTTTCCGTTATGGGTGTTTGTTATTCTTCTTATGGGCCAAAACTTTTATTTAAAAAATTAGGTTGTATATGTAGCCAAAATGCATCCTGCAATCTGGAAGACTTGAATTTTAAATAACTACCAATCTCAGAACACCCTGGCACAATGTTCTAGTTTCTAGAAGATTTCTGTTTTTGGTTCTGAATTCTATTGTTCAATCATGTGATTTTTGAGTGCCTCCTTCGTTAGCATTTGTACACAAAACATGATGACAATCTCATTCTGAATAGTTCAAAATATTTGTAACTCAAGTCTCTGGAAGTCAATTTGTAACTCAAGTCTCTGGAAGTCAATTTGTAACTCAAGTCTCTGGAAGTCAATTTGTAACTCAAGTCTCTGGAA
>JAOYNN010055328.1:0-12303 GCA_025770095.1 Goniobranchus kuniei | reverse complement strand
TAAAGTGGGTTATATTCCTCAACTCTTCCTCTAAAAATTCAGAAAATTTGATCTAAATCGTTAGCGTGGATTTTTTACAATTCTGAGTTAAAGTACAATTAAGCCGATTATATTGTGATAATTTAATGTGTTTTTACGACTTTATATCTCTTTTAGTTTTACTTGTAAAACTTTAACTTTCTTGTCATATGTAGTTAATATGGCGGTGAGATTACATGAATTGTTTCATGCAGTTTTAGAGGATTGGCGGCCCTCTCATATCTATTTAAATATGCGCAAAAATCATACTTAATGTCTACTGACGTCCCGAAGGGGAATTCCCTGCTGAACCGAGGGTTGGACCTGCGGTAGGTATCAGGTTACAAGAGGCGGTGTGGTGGTCTCGCTGCAACTAAGTTGAACGCTGTTCACAGCCGTGATGGCCAAATGAAGTAATATGGTGGTAACTTGCCATGAGAATTCTTGAGTGATCAAAGTCATCCTCCTATAAATGTGTAATAAATAAAGAGGATATTTTTACCTTGAAGTTGTGAAAACTCCATTCAAAGAATATTGAGACTTAATTATTCGAGACTCCTTATAGCATACTTGTAAGCATGTAATTATAGACATTCAGTAGAGAAAAATATTGATATATCTGCAGAGCACATCAAGCCTAACTCCTTAAACGAAATAATGAGGATTCTCATATGTATATTTGTATTACCAGCCAAATGGCAATTGATTCCATGCATGCATTAGACTGTAGCAATACTTTTCTGAGTTTCAAACTGAAGCTTGAGTCAAAACCTTTTGTATGATATCAGAATATCAATTGCTCTTCATTTCATGGCTAGTCCTTATTGATTTATTAAAAATCCCCTACTTCATTTGGCATATCATGATTTTCAGAGAGTTGTGAAAGAAGGTTTGGGAGGAAGGAAGAATGTTCAGAAATTAATTTTGCCTGGACAGCAGCTCGTCAATAATTTCCAACTGCCAAGAGTTATTATAAGGCATAATTTGATTTAGATTTTATTTAAGGGTGAGGGGACGGTTTTAATGTTATTAATGCAAGTGACATCATTGTTCATCATATTATTATGATAAAACCCACAGGTCCCCGAGTGGCTCTTTCCCCTGGCATTTAGTGATGACAACAGTATCCGATATTACGCTTGTCTGGCCATATCTGCCTTGGTAGCCAATAAAGAGCTAGAGGCATCTGTCATCAAGTCAGGCACTCTAGATCTGGTAAGATAAATCAGGGTTGGCTTGTTGGTGGGTTGTTTGTTTTTAGTTTAATTTTGTAATATTGTTTTCATGTTGAGGAACGAATGTGCTTGTTGCCCAATACAACAATGTAAACAGGTTTACACAGTATATTGATAAGATGAAGTAAAATTCTATACACAGAAAAACAAAGGAAATGCAATGAAACATTTCAGTAATTTAATAGTTGTGTTATATGTAGATCTAGTTTCTACATACTCCTTGTAAAATAATTAAAACAAAAACAAAAAAAGGAAAACAATGTGATGTAAAAGTATATTATGTCAATCAAGTCCAATACACAGTCATATATAAGGCATGAATGGAGCTAAGTCTAAATCCCTATTTTATAATATATCTCCTTTTAACAAGACATAACTGAGGTAAAAGAGTGTCAAAGGATTGTGCATGCTATATACATTTTTTTAAAATGATTGGTAACACATTTATTTGGTTTAGAAATTTTGAATTTTGGTTTTTAAAGTAGTTAAATTCTTAGCAATTGTAAAGCGCATAGAGCTCATATTAGGGAATATGCGCTATATAAGATTATTATTATTATTATTATTATTATTATTATTATTATTATTATTATTATTATTGTTATTAAATTAAAGAAAAATTGAATGTCATAAAAATCAAAATTGTTTGTATTAGAATATACTTTTTAATGATATTTTTAAATTCACTACTAAATGGTCAATTATGTCGTTTTTGTTGTTATTTTGTATCAAGATTGGTTATTAATATTGAATATCACAATGCACTCTTATCCAATTTTTTCAATATGAAACAGAAAAGTAAGATTATTGTAGATATGATTGAAATTATCTTCTAAGCTAAATTTTTATTCCCAATCTATCAGGTGCTGCCTTTCATCAATTCTAACAAGCCGTCGCAATTTGCCCAGAGTGATGTGACACACAAGCAAGGCCGTGACAAAATCTGGCTGAAGCATCTCATCCCTTTACTGTTTTCTCGTAGGCAGGAAGCTCAGGCATTGGCCGCTTTCCACTTTGCCATGGAAGCAATTATCAAGGCTGAGCAAGGCAGACAGGAGGTGAGGGGCACTTTGGATATAAAAGTTTTCTTTTTCTGTAGGATTATCCTGTCAGGGACTGCCAGAGGAGATCCTCATCTCCCACTAGTCCTAATCCATGCATCCTCTTCTCTCACATCAATGGTGGTCAGAATTTACTCGATTGCATCCACATACCTTTTCGCTGGAATTCCTCTTTTCCTCTTGTCAAGACTGTCTCACTTTGCCTCCAAACCTGCTTCCTGAGTATTCTCTCTAATGTGCACAGATCTTATCTTAGTAAAAACAAGAAGGGAAAGCATAAAGGAGGGATTAACCTGAGAGATTGGATGAGAAAGTATCTTTGGAAAGATGGATTGATTGCATTGAAGAAAACAGCTCAGGTCTCCTTAATGAGAAGGAGAAGGAGATTAGGACAGTGATGAAAGGAGAAAGAAGGAGCAGGTGAATAAAAAACAAATCCCAAGGGAATGGTGCTACCTTAGTATCCTCCTATGACACACATGGATATCTGGCAGGGAGTCTATTTTTTTCCTATCTTCTGCTGGAAAAGATTCAGGGAATCCACATAGGGGGAATCTATGTCATTTGCCTGTCGACTTACAGGGGCCTGTCCTGTCTTTGCTGCTAATAAAGAATCCCATGGAGCTGTCATTGCAGATGCTATCACCTTTGCTGTGTTTGAGATGAGATAATGAGATTGCTTGAACTTGTTTGTAGACTTAAACTTGCCTAAGATTTTGGAGAACTTTCTTTGTGCATTTTTTTTCTGCTTTTGATTATGATCATGCCTTTAAATGACTGTCAAGGCAAGAACTAATGGAACTGACTCATGAGAAATGTGTAATGAATTTTTTTTAAATAAAAGTTTTTGTTGGATTACCAAGAGGCAAGCTTAATTTTTGTAGAGGCAGTAGACCTGTTTATTATCCAATTCACCAATGGGTTTGACATGATCAAATCTGAAAAATTAAAACAGAACTTTTACAAAGAGGAAAGATGACTCATTGGTATACCACTGGGCTTTAATCCAACAGACACAATCTCTAGACAGTCAGACCATTCAGAATCAAAAACTATTTTCATCAACTTTTCCCAGATACTATCAGGCTTCTTCTTCTTTCAGCTTATCCCTCTGCAGGGTGGCTATATCGAATACCACAACTCCATACTTTCTGGTCCATTGCATCATCCTCCTCCAGGCCCAATACTCTCATGTTGTTCTTAACTCTATTAAACCCTCTTAAATCCCTCTTTTACCATTAATTTCCATATTCAACGCCCTCATACCCACATATTCCTCCCCTTGTCTCCTGATGTGTCCAAACTACCAAAGTCTGTTTTCTTTTATTTTTGGTGCTATCCTTTCCACTTTTACTTTACTGCAGATCTTATCATTTTACTCTTTATTCTTTTCTTGTCTACTCAAGGGACCATCATCTCCGCCACTTCCAGCTCTTTGTCAGGCCTGCCTTTTTTGTCAATGCCACCGTCTCCAGTCCATATGACATTAGCCGTCTTATTACAGACACTATCAGGCTCTGGAACTAAATACAACACGATGTAAAATGCAGCAGTAGCTTGGGCAGTTTGAAAAATGTTCCCCAGTCAACGACTATCATAAATAGAACAACAAATTTGTGGCTAGTTTCAGATAAATATGTTCACTGATAGTACATGGCGTCGCCTTGGTGAGATTTTAGTTCAACGCGCTGCTCCTACTACCTGCGCGATCAGGTTTCAGTTAACGGCGGAGGCAATCAATCGTGACAAAGGCTGCTCGCGAGTTGGGGTTTTACGATTTTGTTGACAAATTAGGCACTTTATAGTGACTGATGGAGACAAGATACAGATTTCGGAGATTCTCATCGGCAAACAGCTTTAATCAAGCTATTAGTGTGAAAAACACTGGCAGTGCTATCTTGTACTGTTATCACTCAATATTCGATCCAAATAAGCAACATTTGAATACGCTTTTGGAATTGTACTAATTATTTTACTAATTAATATCTCTCAAACAGCACGACACTTGACCAGGAAAAGGTAAAGCATTAATCATTCACATTTATCAATGTATTTACCAAGTAGCGTCACCTGTGGGCAGATTTGTCCAAAATATCTGATTATCCATGCCCGGTCACAACGCGCCCACTTTGCCGCAATGAATATGCGCTTGAAAATTCATTCAACAGCAGAATCCGATACAGTATATGAGATTTGTAATAAAGAAAACCATGTCAAACATGGTTTCTATTGAATATAGACTTTTTAGACCCTATTCAAATACATAACATGTACAATTTTATAAAAAGCAAACATAACCAGATAGAATAAAATAAACGAGAAATTATTGCTTAGCTTTTTTTTTTTTTTGCGTGTATGGAATAACTGTGAAACTTGAAGATGATGTGACGTTTTGAATGAATGTCATCCTGTCTATCTAATTGCTTATTCCACATGCCGTATTCTCTAAGTAGAGATAGCTGGGTGGCTGGCCTCAGTGCCCTGTTCACTGAGAAGTCGAAATCCAAATCCACTTAGCATGAGGAAAGGAAAGCAATGATGTTCTAAAATGTGCTGTTTAGGGATAATCTTGTTTGGAAATATTGCTTGTGACGCAACCATATAGGTGTTAATCTGTATTAATCTAAGTTTGAATGCTGGCACTTTATATGGAATTATTGGATTTGTATGTGAAACAGATGTGTATACCGTATCAAGCAATTTGTTCCGCATATTGAATTTGTCTTTAATATGTCATGCTTCGAGCTGAAGTTTGGGTTTTTGGGGGTTTTTGTTTTTGTTTTTTTGTATGAGTACAGGCATTAGTCTCTACAACTGTCCCAATTATCATCTCACAAACACCGAGATATTGATGACAATGGTTGCTGACAAGGGCTCGACTTTGATAGGCCTGAGGAATAACATTGTGTTTAAACAAAGCCTTCTCTATGGCATGGGCAATGACTCCTGACCTTGGTGTTATACTTACGTGTGTGATGCAGGAGATAGCAATTTTGGTGTTTTCACTCTCTCCTCAAACTTTGATGTATCTTGGGGTGTGTCACTAAACAGTAAACAGGATTGATAATAGTTTAACTTTTCATCTAAATCTTTGATTCGCCTCCAATTTCCTCCGTATTTTTTCATAAGCTTCCCGAAGTCTGTCAAGTTCATGTCTAAATCCTGTGCAATACTATTATCTAGTGTCTCTACATCCTCCTTAAAAGTCTGTGATGTTTTCCAACTAGTCCTCGCCAGATATGAAGGTGGGGGCACAACTTTGTCAAAATCAGGGTCGCTACTGGCACTTACTGGCACTGGCACCTGGCCTCCTCTGTTTCAAGCAGCCAGCTTTTAATCATTGGTATTCCATGCAAAGGGGGCATTTATTTGATGGAATGTCAGGATCAAACGCGACCCAAAGATGCTTACAACACTATTGATCCAGTTTCAGTGTTTTGTAAGGCTTTTCCACTGTTGTTTGTTTAATATTCCTCATCGCCCTTACACAGTTGACACAATTTTTCTTCGGATGTCTGTCACCATGTCATCATTTTCAATTTGAATGCCGAAGCAAAGTAAAATGTCAGTAACAAACTGGTTATATAACATACTTTTTCAGGTTTTTTTCTTTGTTTTCTTGTCATCTGTTTTTATCAGCAAGTACGACACGTCCTTTAAATCCCTTTGATGTTCTCCACAACTATGGGTCATTATTATGTTTCCAACAAACCTAGGCTAATGGATTGAGAAAAGGTAAAGATGAGATAATAGATCTGCACTATAACAGTTACGTAGTATCACCGCACAATCAAGAGGTATGACGTCACTAAATCACCACTCCTGGTGATAAGATTTACACTGATGAACAACACATTAATGACAAACACTATGCAATCAACATTTCAAAAATCACTCGTGCTGCTTGAAAGATGTGAATATAAATTATTTAACACCTGTAGGGTCACAAAACATGAAAAAATAGCTTTAATTCCAAGTACCACAGAAATGGATGAAATCTCCATAGAGAAACGATTTTTTCACAGAATCAACACGCAGATCGAGAGGTCTTCATACAGTGGTCAAAAACAGACTGATCTTGGGCCTGTACCTTTCAATAAATGTTTTAAAATGTAATAATTCTGATTTACGGTAGAGACGCATAGAGCACAAGGGAAATCCCCTCTAATGGTGGCCAGCGGCGTATCAGGTTACCGTGCTTGACAGATTTATGGGCTTGGTGGCCTGGCAACTAAAGGAGCGATTTCGGGCTCTTGGCGTACGTCATGAGTAATACTAAGTGTGACTGAATTAGTATAGATTTTACTATTGAAAGAAAAGAAGAAGAAATAAGTGTATGGTGACACACACACAAAAAAAGCACTCCCTAGAAAGTCTTAAAAATTTCATTTTTAAAAAGGCAGCTACAGCAATGAAAATTTTACGCAATCAATGATGTTTATGACCAAACGTTTGAAAAAGTTTTGTAAATATATTTCTTTAAATGTGGAAATGGTGGCGAAAAACGAAATATGACTCGGTTTTAAATCGAGGCCAAAATTTAATATGCATTAAAATTCAAGAAGGTCATGTAACTATGTAAAATTCAAACAGGAACAAAGTTAAAGTCTGATTGTGTTTTTTTTAAATATTTGAAAGTGTGTAAAACAATAGCAAAGAAGTGAACAAAGGCATATTGTATAGATTTTTTAGAAAACATGGACTGTGTTGATCATTGTTTTTTGTTGATTCATCTGCAGTCAAGTTCTTCCATAAACTTCTCTAGCACTAAAAAATATTGCGCTTTTTTTCACATTTTGAGGATTTTCTTCCTCTTCCTGAAACCAGAAAGGCCCTATGAGTCCACTAGAATTGTAAGCCACCCATGTCGTGCACTTGATAGAGTGCAGTTGATGTTCACACAATTTTTTGAATTCACATTTCTTGTAATCAAAAAAATGTGCTTCGTCAGAAAGCCATATTATGTTCTCTAACCATCCTATTCAATTCTTTTTTTTTATTGTTTTACACTCTTTTAAAGTCTAAAAATCTGACTTTCATTTGTTTCTGTTTGAATTTTGCATAGTTACTTGACCATCTTGAATTATGGCATGTATTTAATGTTGAGATCAATTTTAAAAAGGGTCACACCTCGTATTTCAGCACTATATCCACATTTTGTTAAATTTTCTACAAAACTTTTTCATAAGTTTTGGCCTTAAATATCATTGATTGTGTCGATTTTTCGTTACTGTAGCTGCCTTTCTAATGAAATTATGAAGACTTTACAGAGAGTGCTTTTTTGTGTCCCCTTGTTTAAGACATGTCTAATCATTGTAACCAGTATTGGAAAAATGATAGTGTGTTCTAGACATGGTTTAGCCATGTTCACAGTCAAGACTAGAAAGTCTCACAGACTGCAAGGATAACGAAGTCTGGTATCTGTGTCGAGTTTGTGGTATCACTGACAGATGAAAGGCAGACTGATAGGTAGAAAGACAAAGGGCGAATTGTAACAATTCTATTTCATGCACCATTGTCCTGTGTCTTTTTGTCAGATGTTGACATGTATTATTTTATAAATTTTTTATGTCCCGTAGTGTCGTCTTTTGTAAATGCTTTCACATTTTCTTTTTAGTTCTTTCAAATACTTGTATCATTTTTTATTATAGGCCTAAAGGTCTTGTATAAGGGACGATGGCACTACAAGAATTAACTATGTAACTTATATAATTGTAATGCATGGTTCCTTCAGATATTCCATGAAATCGATGCTGTCGAACCATTGAAGAAAATTGCTGGTAGCCCCAATGCTGTTGCCTCCAAACTGGCTGGCGAGGCCTTGAAAATGATTGGGGAGAAAATTCCACATAAATTGTCACAGCAAGTCCCATTGTGGACTGTGGATGATGTTGTTTACTGGGTAACTCAGGTATAACATCTTTGTTCATTATGTCTGTTTATTTATGATTCAAATTAAAAAAAAAAGATTTATTGTTTTAAAACTCTACTCTTTTTATCGATGCGGGGAGTGGCTATAAGTATTTCTGCACAGAGAGCTTCCTGGGCTATGAATATTATTGGGACAGACCATCTTGATGTATATCAAATGTATGGTTTGGGCTTTTTTTTTTTTCATTTCCCATCATGTTAAAAAATGTCAATGTATACTGCAGTTCCAAAACTGAAAAAAAAAGAAAATTTTATAGTACAGATGTTTCTGAGAAGGGCACATTGTTTATTGTGGCAGTACTAGGACAACATTAATAAAAGGTATAATTTTTTCATTTGAGAGTGTTCTCCCTTCATGACATGCTATTTTTGTTAAATAACATATAACCCTATCTAAACAGTCGGATGTATGTATCCGACGCAACGTCAGAGGACAGATTGCCTGCCGACACAACCACAATGAGTTAAACATTCAACCATACTGCCCCCCATGGCAGATTGACGTATCTGCACATTTTGTGTTTTTGAGATAGAACCAAAAAACTTTTGATAATCAGCCTCTTTAAAGTTACCAACCTATTTTACTTTAGTCAGAATGATGATTGACAATATTAAGTTGTATTTAACCATATAGTTTTATTTGTGCCAGATGGATACAGTTTCTCATAGTTAATTTGTGAAAACAAAATAGAAAACTGGTATTTGTCAGATACGTCTGTCTGTTATTGTGGGGCAGCATAGGTGCTAGGATTTATAGTTTCCTTATAATGTCATATAAAACTTTATGACATAATTATGGGATATAATAGAATTCTGTAATCAAGAAGCAGGCTTCTGATTGAAATAAAATTTTTGTTAAAATGCAATGCTTTTTTGCTGTACTTTCTATTAGATTGGATTTGAAGATTTTGCAAGTAAATTCCATGAAGCTCGTGTAGATGGAGATTTGTTGTTGATTCTTACTGATGAGGACCTGAAAAGTGGACTCAGCATGCAGTCAAGCATTTTGAGAAAACGGTATGAATATAATATATCATTATTTTAGAGCAGGGATCACCTTGGTAAGGGGTCGCGTAGACTTTTCAGAAGTAGTTTGGTATAACATTAATTTTATTTCATCAATTATGTTATCAGACTAATTGCTTACCTCACTAACCATCAGCAATTGACTCCTCTGTGTTATTTTTTTCATAATGTGTGCCTGCTTAACAACCACTTCCCCAGTGCAGGTAATTGACTAATTGCCGTCATATCCGGTCTTTAGTAACATCAGCTAAGGTCCGATCATTGCATCATCTACCTGTGCTTTTGGGTTATACATATTAATTACCTATAGACGTCACTATCTTGAGACTCTTAAACATTGGCAGCTGGTCTTCACAGAGAGATGATTAAATTTATTCGACTTCACACTTTTTTACCAAATCTTGCCATTCAGTTACCTCTAACTTTAGTACACACACATAAAAAGTAAAGTCAGTCCCGTACCCATGACTGAGTATTGGGGAATTAGGGGTAGACCCTGATTTTACTAGGCATACGGCATAATGTGGTAGTTTGCCATTGCTTTCCACGCAGACTTTACTTCCGCCAAGTCTAGAAAGACCTAGCAACCCATTTATACTGCTGGGTGAACAGGGGGCCCCGAAAAAATCCACTCCCCGGCTGGGGTTCGAACTCGGGTCACCTCGCATGGCAGTCAGCCGCTCTACCAACTGAGCCACCGGGCCACCTCACACACATATCAGACTAAAACAAATGAAAACAACAAAGATCTGAATGAACCAATGGTAGTCCTAGGCAACAATCAAGGTATAGGCCATGCAGTTGACTAATGAGGTGGGAACTGTTTTCTTGGAATCAGACAAATCCTCTCCCCTTACATCGTAATCTGCCCAGGTTATAGACATATTAAGCTTCTTATATAATAAACAAAAGTTACTTTTCATATTTGGTTCAATTTGTTTTGTTTTGTTCACCCAGGTTTGCTCGGGAACTGAAATCTCTTAAGATAACGGCAGATTACTCTATCAGTGACCCGACTGGATTGGACAACTGGCTCATGTCCCTTTGTCCTGAATTGTCACAGTACACTTATGTGATGCTCAGGCAAGGTGTGGATAAATTTGTGTTGAAGTCTTTAACAGACGATGAGCTGAGGGAAGAGTGTGGGATTTGTAACCGGATACACAGGAGGCAGATCACTGCTCACAAAGAAGGTGGGTGCTCTGCAGTAAGATACATGTGCATCCCATGATTTTGGAGTATCAAATGTAATGAACGCAACCACCAGTTTTGTTCTTTGCTTTGTTTTGTTTTCATTTCATGCAACAGATATTCTCATTTCTACTGAGTGAGTTAGAATGTTTGAAGAAGAATAAGAAGTGTAAGGTCTTCTCTTTAGCTCTGCTTTGTGTCATTTGTGTCAAGCAACTTTTCCAATGGGCAGGATTTGGATAGGTGACATGGGATGGTTTTTCAGTGGTATGATTTGGCTGTAAGGAAGTTTATTTTTATTTGTAGATATATACCGGGTGATGAAACAAAATGTCCTTAACTTTGATAGATCATAACTTTAAAAGTACTGAAGGGATGCCAATCAATTTTTGCATGAATATAGGAGGACAACACATAACATACTTCAATTCCATAAGCAACATTTAAATCCAACAAGCAAGAAATATGTTATGAGTTCTTTAACTACAGCTGTCAAAAATTCCATTATTGAGCTTTAGAAAATGAAATTTAAATGGGAAACCAAGAGTATGTGACTTCTTTAGTGCTCAGTTGAGCCACCATTATATTCAATCAATTGTCTTGGTCTTTTTTTCCTACCTTCAAATTGACTTAAGTTATCTCTTCAATGATGGTTTGACCCCGACAATCTAAAATTCTGTGTTTGAGTGATTCCTCTGTGATTAATTCAGCATCTCATGAATACGCTTTTTGTGTTAAAGAATTTCACAAACTGTTATCCATGAGATTCAAATCGACAGACTGCATGACCAGCTATTTTTTTGTTTAAAGCTCAATGTTTTGAGTGTGCCAGTATGGCTGTGGGGTCAATGGGTTCAATTTGTGACCATGAAGCTCTGAGTTCGTATCCAGACCTTGCCGTGGAGCTGTTTAGTCCTTGGGAAAGGCTTCTTACACACAAATCTTCACCTCTCTCAGTTGTTGTTGAGTACTTAACCTTAGGCAGAGGAGAATATTATCATTCAGCTAGAGCAAGTGTGCCTGTAAATTGACTGCATCTCTGTATACTCCACATGGGATTGAGAGGGTAATTGGTTGGGAAAAGGCCTTGTACAGCACTTTGAGCTCATTTAGTGGATTTAGTGCTTTATAAAAGCTCTAATTTAATTTGATTCAATGAACTACATCAGGTTGGGGTTTTTTTTTTTAATGGTTTTGACTGTTTTGATTCAGTATCAAATTTAGGATGGCCCGGTAGCTCAGTTGGTAGAGCGACTGACTGCCATGCGAGGTGGCCCAAGTTCGAACCCAGCCAGGCAGTGGATTTTTTTTCGGGGCCCCCTCTTCATCCAGCAGTATAAATGGGTAGCTTGGTCTTTCTAGACTTGGCGAAAGTAAAGTCGGCATGGAAAGCAATTGCAAACTACCACCTTATGCCGTATGCCTAGTATAATAAGGGCTCTACCCCTAATTCCCCTACACTCAGTCATGGGTACAGGATTAACTTTACTTTTACTTTATCAAATTTAGATTTAAAGGCATTGTTTGTCGTCTGCTATATCTGAATGAAAATATTTGACTGCAAATTAATGTCTCAATCTGAATCCCTGTTCTTGACTACAACTTAAACTATCATAAGTGCTCTGACTTTCAGATTTCATTCAGATGGCATCCTTGATATTTTAATTTTTGACATCAGTTCATAAAATATTGGTTTTATTTAGATCGCTATAAATCAAGCTCAAACTTACAAAAGTTATGTAAATTTAGTCACTTTAATGTTTTGTTAGGTGGCCCGGTAGCTCAGTTGGTAGAGCGGCTGACTGCCATGTGAGGTGACCCGAGTTCGATCCCCAGCCGGG